>JBBMEG010000027.1:623282-642882 GCA_037832605.1 Cyclanthera cordifolia
TACAATTTTATGATTATGTTTTTTTATACGATGATACAAACAAGACTTAACTATTAATCGAATAGATGTTGTTGATGCCGAAAAATGGTCAACGGATATCTATAACATTTGTTTAATTGATGACAACATGGCCTCCGATGCCTAAGTCAATTGGAGATTTTAGGATAATAATTTAGAACTCATAATGGCATAAAAATACTTAGCGTAATTTAGCTTGAGATTCTTTTCCCCTTGGAATGAAGAATGAACTGATTCTTATAGCAGTTGGTTTCGTAACCGCTGTAGCTCACTTATGGGCGACTTAAGGACCGACCGTTAGAAACGTCTATCATTAAGCCGGATATGAATATCAGCGTAACTCCCTGACCATTACCCTTTGGAGGTGTAACGGTCTTAACTCTGGAGTTACTTGGACTCGGTCATCCTTGGCAGGTCCTCACCTCCACGGCCGACCCATTAGGGGTGCAGCCTTCTCGTTGTAACGCTAGGACGCTACGGGTGTGTAGCGTCTCTTAGTGTTACTTGGACTTGGTTGACTTATCCACATGAAAGTCCTAACCTCCACGACCGACCCACTCGGGTTGCCCTACTCGATCGTCCTCATAAGAGATCGAGGTCGGCTTTGGACTCGGTCAACCCTTACGAGTCCTCACCTCCACGACCAACCCACTCGGGTTGACCTACTCGTTGTAACTGGGGACGCCACGGGGTGCAGTGTCTCCATGGGTTACTTGGACTCGGTCGACTCCTGGGGAGAGTCCTAACCTCCACAACTAACCCACTCAGGTTGGCCGGCTCGTTGTAATTAACTGAGGACGCTACGGGGTGCAGCATCTTCATGCGTTACTTGGGCTTGGTCGACTCTGGGGGGAGTCCTGGCCTCCATGACCAACCCACTTGGGCTCGCTTACTCGTTGTAACAGAGGGACGTCGCGGGGTGCAGCGTCTCTGTAGTTACTTGAACTCGGTCGACTCTTCGGAGAGTTCTGACCTCCACGACCAATCCACTCGAGCTGGTCGTTGTAACTCTAGGACATCACAGGTTGCAACGTCCCTCAACGTTACTTGGACTCGGCGGCTCATCCACCGGAGAGTCGTGACCTCCACGACCAATCCACTCGGGCTGCCTTACTCGGCGTAACTCCCGACCATTATCAGTGGATCCAGTCGTTACTTGGACTCGGTCGACTCTGGGGAGTCCTAACCTCCACGACTTTTTCCATAAGGGTGTTCACCTTCCGCACCTGAGAGGGGTGAGGCTGCAAGGGCCGACCCCTAGAGGTCGAGGCCTTCCTTGGGCGACCCTCGGGGGTCGGCGTTGGCTTGATCAGCTCTCGAGTGGGCCTTAATATTTTTTGAGTAATTCGAGATATTTTAACCTAGATGCTAATACAATATTAGTGTTAGTTGAGGTGCACTAATTTTATATTGTTATTACAACTTTCAATTCTGCGTATAACATAATATTTATTAATTTAGGATGTTAAAAAAAAAAAAAAGGTTTTAATGTTAAAAACCGAATTTAAAACTTGGCCCATTTTAGAGGCCCAAAACAAAAACAAAAGCGAAATCTTCCGTCGTACATTCAAAGCTTAGCCCGAGAGATAAGATTGAGCCACGTAGCCGAATCGTTGTGTCTCGATCACCATTGACATCGAGCTATTCAATAGAACACAAAATTTTCTAAATTCCGATATTTTACCATTATTATATGATATATTTGAACCGTGAAAGTATAATATTATATTTTTAGAAAAATATGAAAAATGTAGATTTTACTATGAATATATCCATACGGTGATAATTACTTGTATTTTTATTGTCTTTTTAAATTATAAAAAAAAATATTGATATAATATTAAATTTAGATTAATCATTTTTTACTTAAATAATACACTTTTAATATAACTTTAACAAAGTCTAAACAACATATAAAAAATAAAATTTTTAAATACTATACTTTAAATACAAATAAAGTACTCGTTGAATATAATTGTACTAATATTACATACATATAGATATATTTTTATATCTATATTATGTAATATTTAAAAAAAAAGTTGTTGTAATAAAATTCGTTAAGATTTTATTTTAAAAAAATATAACGAAATTGGGTTAAGATTAGAAATTGGAATGAATTGAAAAACATGTTTTAGTCTAAAAAAAAAAGGGTATGACTATTTTTTCATATTCACAGTGGGTTGGATTGTTTCGAGTTGAGGGAAATTTTTAGTCAAACCCATCAAATTTTTGGGTTGGTCAATTTTTCAATTCAATACAATTCATTTATGGACATAACCGAACCAAACCCATTCAACTCAATTCAATCAAACTCACTAACCTATACAATTGTATATGTTCGAGCAATCAAAATATAATTTTAAATTTGGTTTGGTTAATCATTGCATTGTTTTTGTTCTCAATTCAAACAAAAAATAAACTTAATAATATTAACTAATCATTCAACTTTAATTTATACAATTATATATATTATAAAGACTATTTAAAAGATTTATTAAAATATAAATAATTAAAAAAACAAACATACACATATATAATTATGTTATAGGATTTATTTTTTTTTATTTATAATAAATTGGGGTTAACTCTCCAGCCAAATTAATTTTAGAATAAAAAACCAATCAAACTCATAAAATTTTTATTTATTTAAATTCAACTCAACGTAAACCAACAAAACCCATCTAATTAAGTTAGAAGCGTTTATGAAGATTTTATAAACGAAATTCAGTATTAAAAATTTTATACAAACAAACTATTATTATATATATTTTTTTTTCATAATTATTTAAAATAACTCGTCATTTTTAAATACTCAAAATAAACACTCTACCATTTATTCAACAAACACCCTTGGTTTGATTTTGGTACCCTAATATTCACTAAAAAAAAAAAAAAAATCAGACAGAAATTTGGAAGAAAAAAAAAACACACGACAATGTTCATTGCGAAGTAAGCTGAAATAAAGATGAGAGTTTCTCCTTGAAACTCTCCCAATTCTATCTTCCTCCTTCACTCTTTTCTTCTCCCTGTTTTTCCCCCAAATCTCCACATTCCTTCTCATCCTCAATCTTATAATATTCCTTAACTCTCTCTCCTTCAATTAATTAATTATTTCATACCCAAATCCTTACACTTTTTCCTCTTCTTTTCCCTCTTTCTCTCTTATCTCTAGATTCAGAGCTTGTACTGAATTGGATTTCATCTGGGTTATTGACAAATCATCTTATTTCTCTACCTTTTCTTTGAATTTGTGTGTACAAATTTATACATGTCTGGAAGTGGTGGAACTGCGATCTTCAAATGGAAGAAGAAATTGAAGGCAATAAGGCTGCTATGTTTCTCAATTCCCAATCATCGATTTACCCAGATTTCTCCCATTTCGACCCATCTCAATTATCTTCATGTTTCCGGTCATCGCCGGCGAGAATCGTTCATCGGCGTTCAAGAGCGGTACAAATGGGACAACGGCGGGTCTGGTTCTGATGATTCCCATTCGCAATCCAGCAAGACGAGTACGCCAATCCGTAAGATTCGGGCTGAGGCCAATTGCCCTAGGTGTTCTAAGCATATGGATATCCTCTTCTCTAATCGCCATCTTCCAGCTCTTAATCCGCCTTCTTCTTATCTTTCGTCTTCTTGGGATGCTCCTCCGAATCGGAAAGAAGCTTACGAAGCTGTTAATTTGTGCCCTAATTGCAAAACCGCTTACTATTTTCGCCCGTACAAGATCGCTCCTCTACAGGGCAATTTCATGGAGATCGGAAATCTGAATTCCAAATCGAAGAATTCTTCAGAAAGAAGGATCGGTAGCAAAGATGGTAAAGGTAATGCCATCGCCGATTCTCCAGATGAAAATTATGTGAATGGTAGATTGAGAGTTTCGTTTTTCGAAACTGTGAGATCGCATGGTGGAGAACCGCCTGAGAATTGGCCTCCTGGACCGCCTCCCGTTAATGGGTTGGCGGTGCATTCTCCTCCTGGTCCGCCATTTGTGCCTGGTGTGAACTTCATTCGTGGTACAGGTCCTGGTGGAAGCACCTCGAGTTCTGGCGGAAGTGGTGCTGGTGATGGCAAGAAAAGTGAGTGGGGAGGATCCAATTTGGGGAAGGATCTACCTACTCCTAAAGAGATTTGCAAGGGCTTGGATAAATTTGTTATTGGCCAAGAAAAAGCCAAGAAGGTTTGCATATTCTTATTCAGTGATCTGATTAACTTGTCATTATAATGCATTTTATTGTGGCTTTCTGCATAAGAATAGACAAAATTTAGGTGATCGTTTTAATGATCGAGATGTTTTATCAGCATGCACTGATTTATTGTACTCTTATGTTTTGAACTATTGTAAATTTTAAATTACAGCTTTCTTTACCTTTCCCAGGTACTTTCTGTGGCTGTACATAACCATTACAAACGAATATATCATGCTTCCTTGAAAAAAAGGTTAGTTTTTTCTATATAATTTTTGCATTAAAGCTATAACTCTTGCATCTGAACTGCTCTTGGGTAAAAATATTTCCTCTTAATCCATGTCCTTGAGTAACTAGCTGTCACTTTTGTCATGGGCTCGTGTAGCACGTCTGCAACTGAATCGGGAACTCAGGATATGATAGATGATGACGATAATGTGGAGCTAGAAAAGAGCAATGTTCTTTTGATGGGTCCGACTGGCTCTGGTATGACCTGTTACACTTTTGACTTATGAGTTCCAATGTATTCACTCTGGTTTCATTGGCTTGGTATTAAGCATCCAAATTTCTCAGAGTCCTGTTGTATTTTGTAAATTGTAAAATAGGGAAAACGCTACTTGCGAAAACTTTGGCTCGATTTGTGAATGTGCCATTTGTGATTGCTGATGCTACAACTTTAACGCAGGTGAATATCTTTCTTTCTTTCTATTTTTTCCTCTATGATTTTTGGGAAACGGTAAAATATGATGTTCATACAGCTCACTAAGAATTTCTGGCAGGTTCTTACCATTTCTTATGCCCTTTACTTTGTGAATAGTTACATGGTCGCCTATTTATGATTTCCTCAACTTGGAAATTTCTTAATGAAGTCATTTATTCTTGAGAATTGAACTCGAGCCTTGCCACACTAATTAAAAGTCATAGTTTTTGGGACAAGGACCGTTCGCTGCATTTTCCAGTTTTGCAGATATGGTTATTATTTATTTTTTTTTTTTGAACAAGGCGTAGCTCAAGATTAAAGGAAGGTGCCTTATTATTTTTGTTTTTTTTCTCAAAAGGGAGATTGGCCAATAAATTTTGAAGCAATTTTCTTTAATTTTTAACCAGAAAACAGATTGCTTAAATTTGCTTCATTTTTCATGTGCTCCAAGCCTCCACACTAGTTTGAATTGAACAATTAATTTTTTCAACCATAAAATACTAGCTTCTTTCCAGAATAATAATGGTTTATTATTGAATAAAATAGGATGCTTTTACTTTTTGCAGGCTGGTTATGTTGGAGAAGACGTTGAATCAATTTTATACAAGCTACTTGCTGTAAGCTTTAAGTTTAATTTTCTTTATATATCAACTCAATGGCAATGCATTTATTTTTCCTTTCACAAGATTGTGTCTTTTCTCGTTTTCAGAATTTCCTTGTTTTTTTTTGCTAAATTGATTGAATGACTTGATGAGTCTCACTGCAAGACATCTTGTTTATATGTATATATTTTCTCTCCATTGAACTTGCCCATTTAATCAGTTAATCTATGCGCAACTAAAATTGATGCACGTTTTATATTGATTTAGGCAGCAGAGTTCAATGTACAAGCAGCTCAACAAGGGATGATTTACATCGATGAAGTTGACAAGATAACGAAGAAGGTTTTCATGATTATTTGTTTTATCTCTTATCCAAAAGATTCTTTGTTCAATCAATCTCTTTTTTCTAAATAACATAAATACTGTTAATTGGTATTCTTGTTCTCAGGCTGAGAGTCTAAATATTAGCAGAGATGTCTCTGGTGAGGGTGTTCAACAAGCATTATTGAAAATGCTAGAAGGAACTGTGAGTCAATAACACTTTATTACTTCCAAAGTTCAGTTTTCCCAATTTAATGTGATTTCTGTTATGTTTTCTTTATTCTTTTTTTAGTACATCTTTTCTTTTTTTATTTTTAGATAAGAAACAATTTATTGATAAACGATGTTCAAGTAGGGTCTTATATGGGATTACAAAAAGATATATTTTCTTTTTTTCTCATCCTTTTGTTTTCGGAAAATTCACTGAGAGTAAATTAAACCTTTTGCCTTCTTATTGGAGCCTAATGATCTGTTTAATTTTTGTTATTTTTACTTTTTGTTACAGAATTTCACTATTTGTTGGGGTAAGTGCTAATATAACTCTGAACTTGACTCTTGAACATTAAATAGTAGGTAGCAATGAAGAATTTGGATATTTACTTTTGGACCCTACCCTGGGTTCTCTTATGTATGAGAGGACTTGTGTAGTTTCCTCCCAAGGTAATAAATGATAAATCCAATCGGGTAAATACTGGATGGGCCAAAACTATGACCATGAACCGGCCATTGTGTAATTGAATATCCGACCAACTGTAGGATGAAACTCTGTCAATAAAGACTCATATAATTCTCGAGATAACATGACCATGAGACTTCTCCCACGACCACCGAGTTACATTAAAATCTTCCCATATGATCCATCTATCATCTCCTAATCCAGCCAGATCATCAAATTCATGCCTTAAGTCCTGGCTGAATTCATTCCCAGACGATCCATATACAACCATGACTAGAAAGGTGAAATCGTCTGCTAAAATAATATGAATTGAAAGTGAAAAATGACCTCTTACTACCTCCTTGACTGTGAAAGTAGGTTCATTTCAAAGAATGAGAATTCTCCCATTGATAGATCGCATCAAGAGCAAGGCACATTGTAGAAATGAGCATATAGTTATGACCTTGACCTTGTTTCTTTTGGATTAGAAACCCTTTTTGTAGTTAGTTTTGGGCTCTTATTTCTTCCGAAGCTTTTTTGTATGCTCTTTGTATCCTTTCCTTTCTTCAATAAAAGTTCAGATTCTTGCAAAAAAAAAAAAAAACAGAATTGCACGATTTGTTCTCTTTTCTCTCTCCTTTTCTTTATATTTCGGGGGTTAGTGAGCTCGAAGATCTGACCAAGATGGTGATAGTTGAGACTTGTAGGGGTCTAACAGCAGCTATTTCGGAGTTGGCTCAAAAGGACAGATTTTTGCATCACCTTTTCCAATAAGCTCATGAAGCTTTTTTCTTTGTTGTGGAATCATAGATTTGTACACGTTGCCTTTTAAATTCACTAAATTCCAACATACATCGAGTAAAATTATATCTTCACATCTGCTAAAAGTTATATTTACATTTTCCAACATCCTTCTCTATGGATGTTATCGAAAAATGTAGCTTGTTGCTTGCTATGCAAAATTGGAATGTGTTTTTTTGCCATTATGACCCAAACTATCAAATAAGAAAATAAGATTGATGTATCTCTATTAGAATCTTTCTAGGTCCACTAACTTTTTTTGTTCTAGATGATATATTGGTTATTTCTACTTGTTAGTTGTTATTATCGTTGTCTATACCTTCTTGTTCTTTTATCTCTGTCATTAATTTCCATAAAAGGGAAAAAAGAATACGGATTGAATTGTATTTGTTTTAGCTTTTTACTTTTTGTCGTCCTAAATTTAGCCTATGATTTCTTATCTAGATAGTAAATGTTCCTGAGAAGGGGGCAAGAAAACATCCTCGGGGTGATAACATTCAGGTAATATATACTCAAAATACTCTCACAGTTTTCTTGTCTTCACATTTATGCTAGCGATTCACTGTCTTGCAACATTTACTTCACGATAATATCTTTAGGTGCTATGAGTTTATCATGGTAATCTTGACATGCATGTGTGTATTATTTTGGAAAATCTATTTGTTTCCACACCTTTATTTTTCTTTGATAAACATTTCTGAACAAAGTCTGTTTCTATATCATTGCTTGGGGCAAGGTTTTAAATGGCTAAAAGTGGCATCGAGACTAATTAGAGAGGTCTTTTGTAATCCTATTACCTGGCCTTTGCTCTTCTCTTTTATTTCACACATCAATGAAATAGTTTCTTTATCAAAAAAAAAGAAAATAATAATGTTGGGGTGCTTGATACCAAACTAGGAAATGCCTACCTCGTGGATTTTATTTTTTTTAATTTTTTTTTCCTTTCTTGCTTTTAACCTTTTAACCTTAAGAGTGCATGCAACCCCTTTCTGGGGTTTGATATTGGTTATTGCTTTGGAGATGTTATCTCTTAATCAAGTTGAAAGCATGTGCAGATAGATACAAAAGATATTTTGTTTATATGTGGTGGGGCGTTCGTAGATCTAGATAAGACAATCTCTGATAGGTAGGCTATTCAATATTTTCCATTAATTCTCATTTTGTTTCAGTGTTCAAGGGTTCTTTCTTGGTACTAAAATTGTTTTTGTTATTGATCAGACGGCAAGATTCTTCTATTGGTTTTGGAGCACCTATTCGTGCTAACATGAGAATGGGCGGGGTAACAAGTGCTGCAGTTACATCATCGTTACTTGAATCGGTGAGAACGATAGGGCCTTCGGATATGATGGCATTTGGCATTAAACCTCTGCATCTATTTATTTATTTCTCATGTGAAATTTTATTTAATAAAGGTCAGAATCCCTTTAAAGTTTATCCAAACGTTCTATTTTCTACTTTTCAGGTTGAGAGTTCTGATCTCATAGCATATGGCCTCATACCCGAGTTTATTGGGCGTTTTCCAATTCTCGTTAGCTTATTGGCCTTAACTGAGGACCAGCTAGTTCAGGTATTGTTTATAGTTGTTTATCTCGACACTACATTGAAAAGAGAATTTTATTAGAGATTGAAACTACTAAATACCAATTAACTTCATATTTGGTTAATAAGTATGTTAACTCGAAATTTTGTCTGAATGGTTCTGACTGCACATTTTAATTGATATAAGAGCATGTTTGGTGTAGTGGGAAGGGATGAGAAGGAAAGGGAAAGGAATGGATCCCTTCCCACCGTTTGGCCCATCGAGTTACCATCTTATCAATCACTAATTTGCTTTCACTTTTCTTCATTTATCCCTTCCCTTCCCTTTCCTTCATTTTCATTCCCTTCTCGCCCTAGCCAAACATGCCCTCTAACCCTCCATTACCTGTCTGCAAGCCATTATCCACGTGCTGGTAAATGTAGCGCCGCATGTTTTTCTTGTCTTATATGGATGCTATTAGAATGTGGGCATCCATCTCAAAACCAATTGGCAATAAGAGTAGTAGTCCACCTACCTGGCCTCTCAAGATGACGCCATTTTTGCGAAAGCCATCTTGGATTAGATCTGAATTTGTGACCCGAAATACCTACTTTGGCTTACTCGCTTGTGTCGGATCCAACTCTTTGGGATCACCAAATGTCCGCTTAAGTCTTTGCCTGCTTGGGTGGGGTCCTCGGAATTTCGGGGGACTAATAAGCCACATTAGGCTTTGATACCATATTAAAAAGTGTGGGCATCTATCTCAGAACCAATTGACAATGACAGGAGTATCCCACCTACATATGCCAATGGGTAGTTTGACTTATAATATACACGTTACACATGCAGACGTTTCTTTTTCTCTTTTCATTTTCTTTCCATAACTGAAATGAGTACAAAAGTTTCCATGGACTTGCTGTTATTAACAGGTACTCACTGAACCGAAGAATGCCCTCGGTAAGCAGTACAAGAAGTTGTTTGGCATGAATAAAGTGAGTATTTTCTCATTAAATTGATTTCTGTACCGAACCCTCGCCCTTTCCACTATCATTGTGGAGTAGACCTTAGTAGAACCTTCATTCAATTTGTAGGTGAAGCTGCATTACACAGAGAAAGCACTGAGAGAGATTGCCAATAAAGCAATGGCAAAGAATACTGGCGCCAGAGGCTTAAGAGCCATACTCGAAACCATTCTTACAGAAGCTATGTATGAGGTATATTGAGGCTGAAATCATCCACATCTGAGTATGGTAATGAGATCCTTGTTTTGTGTGACTCATTTTTTATTTTTAAATGTATAGATTCCCGATGTTAAAACCGGTAGCGATAGAGTAGATGCCGTTGTTGTTGACGAAGATTCTGTTGGCTCGGTTAATTCGAGCGGTTGCGGAGGGAAAATTCTTCGAGGGGATGGAGCGTTGGAGCGTTATCTTGCTGAGACCAAGTTGAAAGAATCAGAGGTACCATTTCTTTCAACTATGGCTTTCATTTTGAGGCAAATGATTTGCTATAAACAGAACTTGTATTTGCCTTTTTCAGTTCTTCTCATTCACCTTGTTTCCAAAATAGCCTCCTGGCCCTTAGAATAGCTTTAATTTAATTCTTTCTACCATCTTTTGAAACTTTTTTCATTGGGTAAAATACTATTTTGATTCTTGAATTCACATTTGTTTCATTTTAGTCCCTGAACTTTCAAAAGTTTAATTTTAGTCCTTGAATTTTGAGTTTTGTTCTATTTTGATCTTGAACTTTTGAGAGTCCAACTTTAATCCTTATAATACAAAAAAAATAATTAAAATGGATTCCTATAATAAATTTGAAGTCAATATTATTTGAAATTAGTTCAATAATGTTAATCATTTTAATACAATCAAAGATAAAATGTGAAGACATTTTTTAAATTTACAGACGAAGATCATAATTTTCTTAAAGTAAAATAAACAATTTTTTTTTGAAAACCAATTTTAAGTTTTTTTTTTCTTAGGACTGAAATTGAACTTTAGACTAAAATAACAAAATTCGGGGATAAAATTAGACTTTTGAAAGTTCAGGATCAAAATGAACTTTTGAAAATTCAGAGATTAAAATAGAACTAAAGTGAAAGTTCAAAGACTAAAATAGTAGCTTACCTTTTTTTATTCAACAATATTTGAGGAAAGGATTTGAACCGATAGGTCATTGAGTGCACACTAATACTGCAATACCATAATTGAGTCATTGTTCGGGTTGGTGCATCTTTTGAAGCTTACTTGGGGTACTAATTGTTTGCAGGATAATTTGGAGGTGATCGAGTTACCGGAAGGCGAGTCGGAGCTGGCATCAACAGCCGTGAGTATATAGAAACATCAAGATAACCACGAAAATTCTTCTGAAGTACATTTCTTTTTTCCCATTTTAGGTTTTTTGTTTTTTTGGGAGGGAGGAATAAAGTACATTCATAAATATATGGTGTAGTTATCACATTGTAACACCCCATAGCACAGGTCAAGTTAAGTTCATTTGTATTAAGTGTAGATGAGAGGAAAATGCATCCATTACTTAGGCTTAACTATATCTAAAATTATCTATAAAATGAAAAGGAAATAGATGCCTATCAAGATGTCTTTACATTTATTAAGCTATACATTTAGTCATTGATTTCTTTCTTTTTATTGACTTTCATTTTATTTATTTTGATTATGATAAGCTTTTGTTGTGTGTATATTTTGTAGTTATAAGTTTAATTCATGATAAATATATGTAGATAAATGTAGATAAATATATATATATATATATATATATATATAACATAATAGTTAGTTTGAAGAATAAATGAGGTGCTTATAATCTTTCCAAAGTGTTTGTTTGTATAATTGTAGAGTGTTTAGAAATGAAGAGTTATTTTGAGTGATTATAAAGAAGAAATTGTAATAATAGCTCGTTTGTAGAAGGTTATTAAAAAGTGATTATAAAGGCTCGTTTATAAAATCTCCATAAACACTCAAAACAAACATCTATATACATCCCTATATATATATACACACACACACACACACATATATATATATATATCTAGTGGCAAAGTATGCCAAAAATCTCAATAGCACAGTATATAACCAAATAACCAAGTGTGGCCTTTCTTTTGCAAAATCTATCAAGATCAAAGCATAAATTTTATAATTGGTAAATGTCCTATCATTTGGAAAGAAAATAAGTTTCGAAATCAAATTGCACCACAATTAAATAGTTATGGGTTTTTTTTGATATACGAGACTGTCCGAGCCAGCTCATGCATACTTCGACTATTGTCACATGACAGACCGCCGGACCTTACAACATTTGAATGTTAAGAAAATTTATAAAAAATTAACTCTTAGATAAGTGGCCACCGAATCATTCACCTTAAACACTCAAAGACTCTTCCTTACCACTAAGTAACTAAGAAATCTACCAAGATTAAAACATAATCATAAGAATAATTCATGACTGCACATCAATACATAAGAATTTCTATGCTATTCAATTGTTGAAAACAATAAACAAAGAAAATATTTTCCACATTCCTCTGAATTCAAGAACACCGCTTATCCAACTCTAGACTGTTGTAATGAGGTACATTAAAGTAAAGAAAACATGGGAGACATCTACAAATTAATATCACATTTTGTCAATAGTGAGGGAGGAGATTCCAACAAACCAATAAGCAGCCAAGAAATTTTCTTTTTGACTTTATCATTATGTCGCTTACGTCAAGGAAAAAAAACAAAAAAATCAAATTCCCAACATGTGATCTGGATTCATATCAACTGCAGTCTGTTTACAAAACAAATCCGTAATAGAACCTACAAACCCGGCATCGAGTCGAAAACAAGAAAAGCAGTCATACATCAACATTCAAAAGATCAAGTTTAATTGTAGCTGTTAATCAAAGTTATAGTGCTTATCGACAGCAACTGAGACATCCCAAGTGCAGCTCATTCCTTTTGGGAACACAACCAAATCCCCAGCGCCAATCTCAACAGACTCCTCTGATCCAGCAGGAGTAACTTTTACCTTTCCCTCCAGCAGATAGCACGTCTCTCTGTCTGAATATGTCCACGGGAACTTGCTCGGCCCACATCCCCACCTATTCATTGCATTCACAGTTCAAATCAGTCTAACTCCACAAAGATACCAACCAAATATCCAACATATATGCATATCTATGACTCAAGTAACTACTATTTGATGATCAAAAGTCGGAGCTTTGCTTCCCTATACCCGATGCGTCAATGGCACAACGCTAGAATGCGGCACCAAGATACATCAGAGGAACGGAGACGCAGTTTACGGGTGCCTACAAACTAATGTCACAAGCAGATACCTGAGACATCTAACCTCGAACATTTAACTAGTTGTACCGCCCCTCGGGAAAAAAGGCAAACACTCCCATAAGGGGGAAAAGTCATGGAGGTCAGGGCCCCTAAGGTCCGGCCGAGTCCAAGTGATGACTAGATCCGACGATAACGGCCAAGAATTACACTGAAGGTGAACACCCCATAAGGGGGCAAGACATGGAGGTCAGGATTGACCGAGTCCGAAGCCAATCCCTGAGGGGACGGTCGAAGGTAAACACCCACTAAAGAGAGGAAAGTCGTGGAGGTCGGGGCTCTCCTAGCAGACCGAGTCCAAGTGACATCCTAGGTCGTTGCATCCCAAAGGAGTAGCGTCCTGGAGTTACATCAAGAAAGCTACACTCTCAAGGGGTTAGCCATGGAGGTGAGGTGAGGACCTACGAAGGTTGACCAAGTCCAAATAACCTCAAAGTCAAGACTGTTACACCTCTAAGGAGTAGTGGTCGGGGGTTACGTTGGTATTCATTCATGGCTTAATGTCGGGCGTTTTAAATGACTGACCATTAAGCCACCATTAAGTGAGCTGCAGCGGTTACAAGTCCGCCTACTATAAAAAGTCGGATCATTCTCCATTTGAATCCAAGCTGAAATAAGTTGAATTGCGCTAACAATCCTTGTAAGTCGTTTTAAGTTCCAAAGTACTCCCCTAAACTCTTCACTGAGTTAGGCATCGGACATCATGTGGCTCACACCACACTGGTGTGCTAAATTTTTTCATTCTGCAGGTTTATCGTTCTCGATAACTAACAAACTGTACATTTAATTCCAGTTGACCATTTTTTGGCGTCAACCGATAACATGATCATCTATTTCAAAATCAAAATAAAACCGCCCTAAGCATGCCATCTTCTATAGACATGAGATCCCACAGTTAGACAAGAAACCATAGACATAAGTTCAAATTCAAAGTGAAGTGGTCAAAATAAAAATAACACCCATGTCATCATCAATCTATTTCTTTTTTTTAAAATCGAGAAATTGAAATTTCGCCTCATTATATTCGAAGTAACCACGTCCATTCGTAAGGAAGACACCGAAAAACATCGAAGAAATGAAGAAACAGTGGTGGGAATAGGTCATCATCTATCTATTTATCAACATTCATTATCTCCAGATAAAAATTGAAACCCAATTCCAAAAATCCCTAACATCCCTTACATTAAAAGCGACGAAAATCAAAAGAACAACCAAGAGCATCAAGAATCGAAAACAATCGGAGGGCATAAACAGGAAAAACTAATATAAAACAGCAATTAAATGGAGAAAAACAAGAAAAGTACTTGGGCCACTGACGAACACCCAGTTCAGTAAGCTTAGATTCAGGAGGGTTGTTCTGAATTTTGATGCCTAGCCTCTCAGTCGCCATTGAATCTGCTCGAATTCGAAGTGAAGGTGCAGTTTTTGCAGAGTGCAAATAGAAGTTTCTAGGTTTAGTGAGGAGAGTGGATTGTAATAAGAAGCCGTCAACAGCCGAAGCCATTCCCAAACACCCCCACTTAGTTGATTACACAAATTTCTTTTTTTAGGGTTTCCTCATGGAAAGAACAACCAACCACCAATGTTTCCTAAAAGATTGCCATTTGGAATTGATTTCATTCACTCGTGCCTTATCAAGAATTTTTTCTTTAACAAAAAAAAGAAAAAAAAAAACTCGTGCGGTTGGAAGAGAAAGAAGGCGGTTGTTTGGTTCATTAAGTTATATCTCATCAATCACTAATTTACTCTTATTTTCTTCGATTTATACCTTCCCTTTCTTTTCTATGTCTTGTCTCCCATTTTCGTCGTAGCCAAACATGCTCCGAAAGGTCAATGGGTGTTCTTGACCATGGGATTAGGGTTACCATAATTTGGATTAACTTAAAAGTTGTTAACTTAATCCAGTAGATAAACGAAGGCTTTATTAATGGTCAGTTTAGTCGTATCCACCCAAGATTAGGTCACTTTTGAGATCTATCTATCAATTTCAACTTTGATTGAGCTATGATTCCATTGGACTCAAAGATGAAACCTTTAATCCAAGGTTTAGTATTGTTAATTAGTTGTATTGCTCTAGCACGGGCCCATGTGCCCACTAGACTTCATATTGTGCTCCTTTACATTTATCCTTTTGTGTATATTCAAATCAATAATGAAAAAATATCGTCGACTATCATCCATACCTTGAACATTTTAGGTATCATATTTACAAGTAGACATTCGTCCACGAATCAAGATAAATCTATAAACGAGTTGTTTGAATCAAACTCAAGTGAATAAAATGTAAGTGAATCTTCGAATCTTGATTCAAACAGACAAACGACGATACAAATTCAAACCCAATTAAAACTTCCTTACCATACAATACCACACAGATAATAATATTAATGAAAGTTACGTGGCATAATAATACACAAACACACAAACTTAGACTCATTAAATACTCATCTTACCCTAAAAATAGATAAAAGCATAATAGTAAAGAGGTGTCTGTCTCTCTATTTGATAACTTTGTAATGTTTGTCAATGGCTTCAATGATTTCGATGATGATGTTCATCCCAGAGGGAAACGTAACCATATCACCAACCCCAACTTCAAATGTCTCATTCTTCTCTTTAATTTGGATTTTGGCTTTGCCCTCTACCACATAAATAATCTCTGTTGCTTTGAATGTCCAATCAATTTTAGTTGGATCACTATTCCACCTGTAAATTAAACAATATGCCTTAATTATTTACCAATCGAGCGTTTGGCTACGCCAAGAAGAAAAGGAAAGGCGAAGGAAGTGTTAGTGAATATGTGTTTATGGTGTAGGGAAGGAATGTGAAGTGTTGAGGGAGAGAAGAGGAGAGAGAGAAAAAACGAGGGGAATACGAAGATTGAGAAATAGAGTTCGAAAAAAAAAGAAAAGAAAAACTCACACACGGGGTTAGGCCGGGTTATGCACTGGAATAACCCAGCCAGCATAACCCTGCCCCCCAAACGCCGGGATCCTCCGATCCCTTCCCTTCCCTTCTCGGGTGTATTTGAGAGAAACAAAAGGCCCCCTCCAACTAAAAAAATATATTAAATTATTGCTTTCAACAAAAAGGAAGTATTAAATGATTAACTTTTTTTTTTCTAGTACATATTCGGGAGGGCATACTAATACCGATTTCATGGATCAAACTTGTGACGCTGGTGTTGAACTGGAATAATACCAAACAATGAAACCACTGCGCCACTGATCCATTCGGTAAGGAAAAAAAAACTCTTATATATATATATATATATATATTTTTTTTTTTTTTTTTTTTTAACCATATTTAAAAAATTAAGGTTATAGCTTGATTTTTCATTTTTCGTTTTTAAAATTTAAGTTTATATTTAGCTAAAAGGTTAAAAAATACTATTTTGTCTTTAATAGTTCCCAGATTTTTAAAAGTTCAATTTTAATCTCTAGACTTTCATGTTTATTTCATTTCTGTCATTGAACTTTCAAATTTGTTTTATTTTGGTCGCTTGACTTTCAAAAAATCTTAAATTTGGTTTTTATTATAATATCTTTTGTTAATTAAAAAAAAGATGTATTATCTTTTTCTATAAACTTTAAAAATATGTTCACATGTTAATTGAAATTATTAACATTATTGAACTAGTTTAGTGTTTAGAGATTTTGGTGTTTGTTTATATACAGTTATTTGTTTGTATGGTGTTTTTTGTGTTTAGAGATTTTGGTGTTTGTAAGAGCTTGTTTGTTTGATTGTCTTAGTGGAGGGTTAATAATTAAATGTTTGTTTGTTTTATGGTTTTAGAAATGAGTTTATATACGATTATTTGTTTGTATGATGTTTTTTGTGTGAATTTCGAGGTAATTGCTTGTTTGTAAGATGTTTGTAGTAGAGTAGTTATAAATAAAACTTGTTTATGAGATGTTTATGGAACTATTAAAACAACTTATTTCAGGATTTAGAATGTCACTTCTAAGTGCTTTATTCTTAGTTTTGACAAACGAGCAACCCTAAACCCTTAAACAAACATGTCTGCAAGAAAATTAAAATTTATAGAAATGCAGAGTTTATGCATATGTGTGTATGTATATATATATATATATACAAAAAAAAAAAAAAAAAACATACTTGGGCCAAGTGTAAACACCAAGCTCGTTGAGTTTGGACTGCGAAACATTTCTTTCAATCTTTACTCCAAACAATTCTATCGACATGGCTGTAATGTAATGAATTACACACTATCTATTTGCTCTATATATATATATATTTATTTGAGAAAATTAAGAATAATTAAATTAATAAGTTATTGAATTGGAATTAAAAAACAAATCGACGGTTGTAATTCATTTCAACAGTTCAATCATTGCAATTTGAATACTCATGTGAACAAAACTTACCAACTCTGACGTGGCCTAACCAAAACCACACTTTTTTCACGTGACTATAAAAACTTGTCAGTCACGTGGAAGGGAGTATGTACTGTTATAATAACTTGTAGTGGATGTTCAATAATTTAGCAAAACGATCTATACACTCATTAGTATGTTCTGGCTGAAATCACAATTGTATGTACATATATTGTACGCAAACGGTGTAGACATCGATTGATGTGTTTTGGCTGAAATCACAAGAGTATGTACTAATGTACAGCGTAGCTACTTGCATAGTGGAAAATAGATGATCATATTAGTTACAGTATGTACATATATGAACATAATATTCCTTTTCAAATTCGAAGATGTTTAATGTATTCCCACATTTCTATCCAATAATCATTACAACCTGGTGTGTACTCCAATTTTTTTTTATTACAGATTTATTCACCATCATAATTCTCAAACTAATTTAGGTGAATGTACCAGTATGTAAGGTTAGGTATAATTAACATCACTCATTACCAATTGTACATCTCAATCTCATGCATTGTGGATGAGAATGTGAAGAGATCTTTAATTTAATCGAACAAAACATGTACTAATCCCTCGGTTGCATACCATAAACTGACTACGAGTTCGTTGAAACCCATTGTACATCCAATATACATCACCATTCTCGGCCTTTAGGGGTATAACCTTGCCTTTTTGATATATTCTCCTTTAGGGTTATAACCTTGCCTTTTTTCACCATCATGGTTGTAAGGGATATATTATTGACTTCCCCGACAAGAAACCAGAGGATTCGACTTTGCAACTATAATACCCAATCCAATTTACACCCCATCTCATCCAGTTTTGGCTTTTAAATTTTGAAATCCCACTCCATCTTCTTGCCTTACAAAACTCTTCAGATTTCAATTGTTCTTTGCAAAAATTTTATGATATTTCCTTCATTCATCATTCTATGTCTCTCAATTCCATCTTTTCCTCTTACTATGGCTTCCCAGAGGATGAAGCTACCATATATCAAGGGAAAGCAGTACAAGATCAAGGGGTAGATTTGGAAGGAGAAGTTAAAGAAATAGAGATTTTAGGAGGAAAAAATCCTAGAGAAAATATTAATGAGAAAGTTAAAGAAATTGAAAGTTGTTATCCAAGAATTTAGGATTTATGGATAATATATATTTTTTAATAATTAATTTAATAAAATTCTAAGGGTATTTTGGAGAATCATTATTTATCTCTCTACACATATTTTTCTTTTAGACATAAATTTAAATGATTAAAAGGAATAATCATTTCCCTAATAATTTTATAAAAACTAGTCATTTATCACTATTTTCTGTTGTAGAAAGTTTTTTTTTTTAATAAAAAAAAAACAAAAAATTAGGAGGAGTATTATTGTCAAAGTAAAATATTAAACATAGATTTAAAATTTTAAAAAACCTAGAAAAATATTTTTCAAAATTTAGATATTTGAGTAGTTGTCTAAATTAAAAAATTACAAAGATGTAAATAATTAAAAAGTCAAAATATGTTAAAGCATCAAAATAGGAAAGTAGTTAATTTTGTTATATAATTAAAGTAGGAAAGCCGCATTTCTGGAATTTTAATATTGGTTTTTAATGAGATTTCTTTCCCCTTTTAACCCTTATCCAAACCCAAGTTCATGGGAATTGCTTCAAATCGGATAAGGAGCGCATTGGTTTTTTTTTTTTTTTTAGGTGTTTGTTTGTGAGTTTTAATTAAGCGTGAGGTATTAGGTTTTATCAAGTGTTTGTTTGGAAAGTAAAAAAATCGAACACGTCATAAATCCACAAAATAATTCCATGTACTCCAAATAAATGCTTCATAAACCCACAAAATAAGTGCTATAAATTTTTTATTACAATTATTTTATCAAAACCACCAACAAACAAGCAATTATCTCGAAACCCACAACAAAACTACCTCACAAAAAGACAACCATATACAAACAATTTTTCCAAAACCATGAAACAAACAAGTATTTGATTATAAACACTCAACTAAAATTATCAAACAAACGAGCTATTATAAAAACAAAAATCTATAAACAC
>JBBMEG010000027.1:661784-708417 GCA_037832605.1 Cyclanthera cordifolia
TGTGTGTGTGTGTGTGTGTGTGTGTGTGTGTGTGTGTGTGTGTGTGTGTGTGTGTGTGTGTGTGTGTGTGTGTGTTAAGAGTCATATTATCGAGGGAAAGTTAGAGTTTTAGTCTATATGATTTTAAAAATTTAGACTTTAATTTTTATGATTCAGGGAAATCAACAATTCAATCTTTATAATTTGAAAAGTTATAATTTAATCTCTAGGATTTGATAAAATCTGAAAAATAGTTCATTTTATTCATAATTGCTGATAAATAAAATGTGTATATGTTTGTTATTTATGTCTTTAATGATAAAAGTGTGAATGAATAATTGATTAAAAAAACCAGCAATAATTTCATATATAAAAAATTATATATATATATATATATAATTCGCCTACGAATAAAATGGACTATTTTGTAGTCTCTATGATTTTTAGACTCTACAAAACCATAGAGACTAAATTATATTTTTCCAAATTATAGAAATAAATTTTATATTTTTTAAAATGATAAAAAAAATTCTATATTTCTTGAAATCATAATATACTTTAAATTTTTAAATTATAAAAACTAAATTCAAACTTTTTCACTAATTATATAACCAAATTTATAATTTATTTACGGTAAGTGTGGTTGAAATTTTATTATATTGAAATGAATAGTCTAAGTTTTTTTTTTTTTTTTTTTTTTGAGATAAAATGAATCGTCAAGTTGAGTGCTTTTGAATTCAATATAAGACCTTTATTTTGTAGGAAGATTCAATATATAAGACTTAGAAAAGGACCAGCATGTACCGATGTCCCACAAATTCTTGGTGAATTATTTGTATGAGACCATTTAAAATTTTAATAGTATGTTTGGTTTAGTGGAAAGAATTGAGAACAGAAATAAATAGATATATTCTCATTATTTAACTCATTAATTTTTATCACATCAATTATTTTATTTATTTATTTATTTATTTTAACATTTCTTTTTCCTTGTTATTCTCTTCCATTCACTTTATTTATTTATCCCTTCCGTTATAGCCAAACATGCTGTAAGATAATTATTAAAGAAAAAAAAAGTAAGGTGAATATTGGGTTGACTTTTATAAAAGTCGAACAACATTGATGAGGTTCTAAGATGCTTATTAAAAATTTACAACCTAATTAAACAATATCTTGACCAATTGAATTAGGGATAGGGTTGACTTACAAAGTCGTTGATCAATATTGAGTATAGATAAAGTAATCTTTATTTTACACGAAATAATTTTTTGGTCATCAACAATAGTATTTGATAGAAGGTATGTTGAACTAGAGGTTAGGTAGTATTGTCAAAAGATATGTAGTACAACGATATTAGAGAACACCGAAAGACCATGAAATCAATGATTTGAATCCTCCGCCTCCAATTGTTTTATCTCAATAAAAAATTAAGTTTAATATTTAATTATGTAACTAAAAGATTAACCGATCCAAAAAAAAGAAAAAATAATAATTATGTAAATGGAATATATGTACTGCGCTTGACATTCTAAAATATACTATTTTTTTTTTTTTAATTTTAAAAACCTATTATTGAAGATAAGGTGAGCAGTTCAAGAGGATTTAGGATTATCCTAATCCCATTGAAAGTTTAGTCGTAAAGAATATATAAACAAATTAATATTCAAATACTAGTTTAAATAAATTTATTATTTAAACAAAAAATCATTTGTTATATTTTTTTTTGTTATTTTTCAAAATTATTCTTTATACATCTAGGAGTCCTAGGTAAAAAAAAAAAAAAAAAAAAAAAAAAAAAAAAAAAAATATATATATATATATATATATATATATAATTTTTTCAGCTGAATAAAAAATAACTCTAAATTTGACGTAAGCTAATTTTTGTAAAATTTAAAATTTAAAATAAAACAAAACATTACATCATAGTCAAAATATTAAACAAAATTACAGTTTGTTTGGTCGTAATTGAAGTAAAAAAACTCTCTCTCCATATTGCATTATATAATTTTTGCTTACTAATTCTAGAACATTTTCTGAGCTTAATATAAGCGAGAATATGATTGAATCTCAACCGTCCAATCCCTTCCTGAACGATGTGACGATGATCAAAATCCTTAAGAGGCCATTTGTCTTCAATCTCCAGTATTTTCAACGTTCGTGGAATTGAAAGCAACAATAAAATATAAATAATTGAATCCGTTAGGTCCGAAACAAAAAAAAACATTATAATTATTTAAAGGACTAGTTCAACTACGCACCTATATAAGTATACACATATGCAATCATGATTTCCAATTCGTAAATATTTGAAGACCGCCATGGGAGAGAAAGAAAACCTGGCGCCAAGTGCTGTAGTCTCTGTTTCAGTGCAGAAACCGCTGCACTTCGTCCTTGTTCATGGCATAAGTGGAGGAGGATGGTGCTGGTACAAAATCAGATGTTTAATGGAGAATTCTGGCTTCAAAGTTACTTGTATTGATCTCAAAGGCGCCGGAATCGATCGTTCCGATCCCAATTCCGTAGTTAAATTTGATGATTACAATAAGCCTCTGCTCGATTTCATCTCCAGTCTACCGGAAAGCGAACACGTAATTTTCGTCGTTTTATTTTAATTTCTTTCTTGTCCTGAAAGTTTCTGTTTCTCAATCGAAAACGACCGAGCGAAATTGATTGATTCGAATAAATAACCTATACATATCGAAAAGCGAATTGGTAATTTTCGTCGGTTTTTCTTTTTCTTCCTTTTAGTCTCTGTTTCTCAATCGATTACGATCGAGTGGAGACGATTGATTCAAAGATTTTGTAAAAATACTTTTACAGATCAGAAAATGCACATGTAGTTTTTGACGTTTTAAATTTATTTCTTCGCCTGAAAGTCTCTGTTCTTCAATCGATTAGGAGTGAAGTTGATTGATTCAGTGATAAAATATGTTTACAGATCGTTCTCGTTGGACATAGCGCTGGAGGATTAAGTGTTACTCAAGCAACGTTCAAATTCGCGAAGAAGATTCGTTTGGCAGTGTATGTAGCAGCGACGATGCTGAGATTTGGCTTCCATACGGATCAAGATACGAAAGACGTAAGTAAATTCTTCTTCTCACTAACTTTGATTCATTTAAATTCATGTTTAGTTTGTGTGCTTGCAAATGATAATTGAAGTAAAACTACTCGTATTAGCTCTGCGGCGTTGTTTTTCTAATGATTTGGCCGGCCGAAAGGCGAGGTTCTTGATAGACTCGCCGCCGGTCGATGGTGGTTATAAGATTAAGAAAGAGAGAAAATGAAGGTCAGGAAACGTGTGTGAATGAATAGTTTAGACCGTTTGGCTAATTGGGTCCTTGCTGTCATCGCAAAACGCATGAGCTTGAGGCAGGGAAAATGCCGGCTGCTAATTGATTTAAATTAATTAGTTAAGTCCAATTGTTTTGTCTTAATTAGGAAAATAAACTAAGACAACCACCAGCCAGCTGGTTCTTAAACTATTGGCATTATCTCTGACTCATAATAGTCTGAGAAAGGATTCCATTATATTTACTTTTTCCATTATATTAAATCATTTAGGTTGCAAAATTTTATTCAGGTGAGTTTAATTATTGCCGGCTACTTAATTTCCTTTATTAAAAAAAATAATATATCATTTTGATCCTATTGTCAGATTTATTACATTTTAGTTTAGTATTTATTTCAAGTTTAATTTGTGTGCTTTCAATAAATTTTTAAACTTAGTCATATAGTAACCTCAAAAAAAAAAAAAAAAAAAAACACCTAAGTCATATAGTTAGCTTGAGTTTTTCTATATTGAATTTTGTTAAATAATGAGTATAATATTAATTTCTTATGCTAAAAAAGAAAAGAAAATGAAAATATTTTAATAAGTGGAATGAAGTTTAATAAAGGTTGTGAATAGAAAAGTCGAATATAATTTATTAATAAAGATTTATTCAAAGAAGATTTCCATTTTTGTTGAAAAATGAAACTAAAGTTGGACACTTCAAATACTTATGACATCTTTGCATTATTTATATTCAATTATTAAAAATGAATTTTTACTAATCATTTTTCGAACAAAAACACTTAGAAAGAACTATTCAAATAATTCATTCTAATTTCTTGTTTTTAATTATTCATTTTTAACCATTTATTTTTTTCAACTCAAGGACAGTAATATACAATTTAATGGAGGTATCTTGTTCAAGTAAGATCGTTTAACCATCAAGTAAGGTCGTTTAATCATTTCTAATCATTCATTTATAATCAACTATTTTTTACCACTCATTTCTAATTATTTATTTATACTAATTTATTTCTAACCAATCATTTTTAATCTCTCAAAATAATCATTCATTAATAACTTCGTATAAGCGAGATCTTATCAATATTTCATCTACACAAATTAGCCAAAGGACCAATCAATTGTAATATCTCTACCAAAATCATCAATCAAACTAACAAATTATTAAAACTAAAATTTCTAATAACTCAAAATCATTACTATACAATTTCGCAAACAAACACATCGAACATAATGATTATTTCTTAGTCTTAGTATATTTTTTAGTATTACCATTCAAATAAAAAAAAAAAAAGAGAAATTAATGACTTTTTTTTTGTTCTTGCCGTAAATTTTCTGTCAACAGTTGAAGCTGAACTTTGTACATGATAAAACTTCCAAAAATAAAAACTTTTGGTATGATAATTAACCTTAACCATCCTTTTGTGCTATGCTGCTCAAACTTTAGTTAAGTTAAATCTCTATATTAGATCTGCTTGAAAAAAAAAAGGTTAGAAAGAGAAAGAATCTCTATAATAGATAGTTTACAAAATTATTTATGATATTAAAATAGTAAATTTTTTTAACATAGTAAAAAAATAAGGTTAATATGGTTGAATTAATTGATAGATAATAAGAACATAGTTGTAGTGACATGTTGTATCGGGAGATTACAATTTAAAAATTTTCATTTAAATAAAAAACAATTCATTTATCATATTAAGAGGGTAGGATTCAAAAATTACACAGCTGACAATAATTTTTTAATCAAAGATATCATTTGCTTTTCTTCTATTGAAGTTTGAGTTTCCAAAGTATATTTCAATCATTCTTCTAATGCTCGATTCAAACTCGATGCAACAAATATATCTATTATTATATTTCATCTCTTCCCAAAGTTTAGTAGTGAGCATATAGAATATTTAGCCTGGTTAAGTATAATTAATATTAAACCTGTTTGCTGTATAGAATAAGGTTGTAAATAAATTATGATATCTAGGCTTGCTGGCTACATGGATTGGAATATTTAGCCTGGTTTGTACGGAAGAAAGTAAAATTTGGCTTGAGCCAGTTGGAGTTCTCCGAGTCCCCGAATAAAATAGTGTGCTCTATTGGATCCGACAAGCTTTCACAAATTCACAGTTCTCACGTGCGCGGTCATGACTAATGACTCATATATGCGTGTTTTTTTCTTGATAAAGCTAATTTAATATGACTTGAAGGTACATACAATGCAAAAGCCATTCATTATCAATGCCTTTTCTTTTTCCCTTCCCATTGGGCACAGGAATTTCTGTTGCCCATGTGGACCAATTCAAATTTGACATGTCAACAAATTTATTTCAAAAAATAATAACCATTTTTCTATTGAAATAAATAATGCCAACAACCCTTGATTCCCTTCCCTGTCATTTGTCCCTCCCCTACTCATTTTTTAGTCTAATCTTTATTTCTAGACTCTAACCTATACTCTTTACATTTCTCTTTCTTCTCAATCCGACTCGGGATGGTTTTTGATAGTAATGGGTCTAGAGACGTTTTGCGAAGAAGGAAGGAAGCAGACAATTTTAGATTTCTTCTACTGAATGGGGATATATATGTTGACAAGATTTCTTCGATTTTGAAAATATGATTGATTGAACTAGAGAGGTTAAGAGATCGAGGAGGAAGGACTGGCAAGAAATTGCTCCCTAGTAAGGAAGAGTGGGAGGTATAGGGTAGGGTACTATTTTTCTTTTCATCAATAGCCGCAACAATTTTAAGCGGAACAACATTGCCTAGCTGTTATTAATACAATTAAAATTCCCAAAATTTCTAAATTTAGGCATGTTTGGATTTAGATTTAAAAAAATATTTAAAATAAAGATTTATTTGGAGTCTTCAATTGACATAAAAAAAATTGTTTGAATGTAGAATGATAGTTTATTTTGAATATTTTAAAAATAATAATTAGTAATGTTTGCTATCAAAAATTTATTTAAATATAATTTTTAAGAGTATTTGTAGATCGTATATATTTAAAATGTATATTTATTTTGAATATTAATAATTAATGATTATTAATTTAGTTTGAATATATAAAATTATTTGAATTAAATTTTTTTGAATTATTTTTAAATCCACCTCTAATACTCAATCCAGTCATCTCATACAGCAAAGTACCGGTAAAAAAAAACGTAGTTAAATTTGAATACTTGCTTGAAAGTATCCAAAGAAAGGTTTTCTCAAAAATTGTCACATCAGTTGAAATAATAAGATTGATTGATTATTTAAAAAGAATTAGGTACTTGTCAAGTATTACTCTAGAAAGATTGATGATTTAACATTGATGAGCACGGGAGTAAACTGTTCTGTCCAACAAATGTTGGTCAAATCTCCACTTTAATTTTTTTTTTTCTTTTATATATTATTTTAACAGAGGTGAAAATGATTAGTGTTATTATTATTATCAACGAGCCAATCATTTCAATTATAATGATTAGCTTTCCTCCTTTTATTGGTAAAATATGCAGGGAGTGCCAGATTTATCGGAGTTTGGGGATGTTTATGACGTAGAATTTGGACAAGGACCCCAACAGCCTCCCACCACCGCTGTCATCAAAAGAGAATTCCAGCGCAAAATTGTCTACCACATGAGTCCCCACGAGGTACCCAAACCCAAATTAATTTTCTTCTAGTTTAGTTGACATCTATGATACAGAGCAAACCATTATGCCCGTAACAATAGTCGATATGTGCGCAAGCTAGCTTAGACAATTACGAATATCAAAAAGATCCAAAATAATTTTTCTCACGTTTTCAATTTTTCTAGAACTTAACTAGACCCAAATTAGAGAAAAGAAAACATTAGCTTCGTTTAATCTTGGAACGTTATCGTGAACATGCATTTGATACTATCATTTTCTTCAGGATTCGACACTGGCTGCCATGCTTCTAAGGCCAGGGCCGATCCTCGCGCTAAGTACCGCACAGTTTACGAAGGAAGATGAAATCGCCGATAAGGTTAAACGAGTGTATATAAGAACAACATATGATCGAGTAATAAAACCAGAGCAACAAGAAGCAATGATAAAGAGATGGGAGCCAGACATGGTATATGAAATGGATACTGATCATAGCCCCTTTTTCTCCAACCCCTCTCTGCTCTTTGGGTTGCTTGTAAAAGCCGCTACCTCAACGGGATGTAACTAAACAAATGAACGGGCACATATCTCTCTCTCTATTATATATATATATATATATATATCTATTTTTTTGGATATGCTAAAGTAAACATGTGATTGAACAATAAAACTGGAACTATAGATTAGTAATTGTTTAAAATTGCATTGCATTTGATAGCAGTACATGATCGTGTTCTCTATCAAGAAGGAAACATAAAGAACGATTTTAGGCCCAAAAAAAAAAAGATCTTTTTTTTTTTAATCTTTTTGTTGCTTTTAGATTTCTATGTATGTATGAGAATAAACGAGGAAGAAATTTTTTAAGAACTCTGAGGTTTGATTACCGATTCATCCATTGCAGCTATCTTCTGTTGCAGATCTTTCTTGTCAGCTCCTACTAATTTATCTACTTGGCGACCATCTTTAAAGAACACGAATGTTGGAGTGGCTTTGATGTCCCACGATTTACTGAGCTCCTGTTAAACGCCAGATCATTCCATTCAATTCAGAATTCAAAATAATCAACTACACCCCATTATTAAATTTAGAACCCGTTTTGGTCACAAACGCTCCCAACATCATAAAATCCAAGCATAAAACATTTAGCAGAAATATTCAATAAACGCTCCCAAAATTTTTAAAATTAAGAACGTACTACTTTAGCATTTTTAACTTATAAAAATGTTTAAATGTACTTTGTTTGTGAATGTCTAGACCACTGCTATATTTGGGTATTGAGAAAATTCATAGAAAATTAATTTCTAATTAAGTAGTCATAATGAATTGAATTCATTCCAAAATTGTTTAATATCCTAAGATGCACTTGAACAACATCAATTCTATGAATGGTACAGCCATAAATTTTAAGAGGAGAAAAATTTGCTTCTTTATGAGTAAGGAGGCAAACCCTTCCAAGTGCATCTATTTGGTAACACTTTTTTTTGCCTCCTAAGAATATGTTAGATGTACTAAAAAACTGAATGCAATATACTAATTTTAAAATTTTAGAGGACGAAATGAAAATATGTTCTTGTTAATTTTCTTTTTCCACAAACAAGAATAGAAAACGAGTAGAGATACAAGAAACAACAACCATGAAACTGAATGTAAGGCTAGCGGTATAAATCAAAATGCAAAATCGTGAGAAAAATAAAAGCTCTAGAGAGCAAGCTAGATATGCCTCTAAAAACTGAATTTTTATATAAATGAAAATAGCAAATGGTAAACAAAAAGTGCTTTTTACTTACAGCCAGCTCGTCGACATCAATGGCCAAAAATACCATGGAAGTATACTTATCAGCAAGTTCACAGTATGCTGGCGTCATGGATTTACAAGGTCTACACCATGGTGCACTGAAATTTGCAATGACCTGTTGCGTAATTTTAAGGTAAAACACAATTATCTCTCTATTTTTCTTCACATTCAGTATTATAAAGATCTTCCTTGAACCGAATCTGTTTTATAATGTTGTAAAATTATGTTCTCGAGTTCTAAAATTGAATGTGAACTTGAAACTTATTCATCATCCTCAGAAGTATTACTTGGGAAAAACTTACAATCTTGCCCTCTTTGGTTGCTTCCAAAAGTTTCGCCTCCCACTTCTCCATTGACGAAATGATATGTACGTTTTTGCTATCAACATTCTGGACTTCAGCATAGTCTTCTTGATCACTATTGAAAAACTGCAAAATGTCAAGTGTGGATGTAACTCGCTTAGAACACAGAAAAGTTATATTAGCAAGTTGAAACAACACCGTTTACCATCTTATAACATTATAGATATAACAAAGAAATTAGAGATTGAATCAATTACCTAATGCTCCGAATGTCCAATCTCAAGGTCTTGTTGGGGGGTTTAAGAGGGGTGCCTAGTCTCTACGTTCATACTGATTCTTAATAAAACTGTTTCTCTTTTCGCCAGTGGACGTGGCTAATGATGCTAGAGAACCATATAAATTTGTGTGCAAATCTTGCTTCTATTCTCTATTCCTTATCGATTATATGTGAGAGTCAAAAAAGTTTAACCATACAACTAATGACTAGAAGAGGATCACATTCAATAATTTTTCAGAGGATGGGTATCAAGGATTAGAGCGACGTTAACACTCCAAACCTACCAATATCTAAGGGGTTCTAAGGTTGACATCTGTAATTGAGAAAGTGGAATAAGTCAACGTTGAGCATTAGCAGACAAGGAAAAGTGGAGCTTCATATAAGAATTTCAGAATAAATCTCTTTGAAGTGGACTTATTTTAAAAATCTATGTGAAAGAGAGAGTTCAGATATGATTTTCAAAGGGAGAAAAAATGATTCACAAATTTAGTGGACTTGCATGATTCTAAATAAGTAAGAATCCACAGAAGCAAAAAGTTCATTTTTTCAAACCTCCACTTGGTTATGTCTAATGTGGACCCAAGATGGCAATGATGAACAAAAACAAAATGTACAAAGGACAAACCAGAAACTGCGGGCCAATCAAACAAATTAAAGCAGAGGGTGGTATAGAAATCCAATACAAGACCCTGAAAACATACGATAAAAGAAAAAGGAAAAGGAAAGGAAAGAGAGAGAGAGAGAAAAGAAATGAACTTCCACCGATACCTTAGTCCAGCAATTTCCCATTGAAAATACAAAATCGAATCTCTGTCTGAAAAATTAAGGTTGTTTCCAAACAGAACACCTGTTAAGTTAAAATATGCATCAGTCAAGAGTAAATGTAAGCTTAGATATTAATTCATCTTCCGATGGAGCCTGCAATCAATTACACTGAAAACTTGAAAAATTCTTACACTTCGTTCAACTTTGCCCTAATCTCTATTTTGAACTGCCTTTTCCTTTTGCTTTGTGCAATTGTCATTTTTGTTCTAACCCTATATGATAAAAACTCTTAAGATAAGTTGAGAAGGTCATCGGTACATTTCTATTCTAAAATCCAACGAATTTCTCATTGGTATATTGAACTTACAAGCGAGGTAACAATTAACATACCTTCAAACACACAAAGTATGTCTTTTCCAAGTACGAGTGAAAAAAAAAAGAATTAAGTTAAATCAAATCAAACCTATATTCTTTTGGACCGTAACCTTAGGACATGTTAAGGGAAGGTGAGAGGAGAAGAAGTCTTAAAATCAATGTCTCCATTGTTGTTGTTATTTTAGGTTTTTCGGAGTCGAGGATTTGAATATTCATCCTTTATGGAGGTAATCAGCTGTGCTATGCTCTTTCTCTTATACCTCCATTTGAAATATTGCGCGGGTTTTTTTTTTTATGTAGGAAACGATAAGAGAATACATCTGCCATCGTCAAAAGATTACTTCCTTCCATAGAATATATTTTTTTATATTCTTCGATAAGAGAATATATATATATATATATATATATATATATATATATTTTTTTATATATATATCTATAGAAAAGTAGAGAAGAAATAACATATTTGTTTCTCGTCTAATTTTGAAATTTCAATATTCCGTCAATCATAAGAAATAATTCAACGAGATCTTTGGTTTTAGTTCATGGAACAAAAAGATATATTAACGACAAATAGCCAATACATACAAATAAATTTATCCTAACAGATCATGAAAAGTGAAAACTAACTTTGACCTATTAATGAAATAGCGATGAGAAACTGAAACCGAGGATCATTCATAAGCTATAAGAATAAAATACTCATGTTCTTTAGGGGAGAAAATCAACTAAACACGTTCGCTAAAATTATCTTCCAAACTCGCGAATAGAGATTGCAAATTGCAATCGCAACACATTTGCTCCAATTAACAAAACCAATTTGAATATAAATACAGAAAATAACTGTTTACAAAGTCTCCCTTAACGATTACGGTTTCTCTTCGAAATCTACAGAAAAAACTGTGTGAAATCCTAACGCAGTAACGAGCCACGAGCATGGCCGCATTGCATCAAAAGAGAAGATCACACTTCACCTCAAAAGCAAATGTAAGATACAGAAATTCAACAAAGAATGAGGAATCAGATGGAAGCAAAAAACATAAAAATAATACAAAACACAACACATTCACGAATTCGATCGATATAATTTACAATTCCTTCATAGAAACATGAACAGATCATAATTACCTCGGGATAGCGTTGATTCAGCATCTCGTACAACTCGTCATTGAAGCCGATCCTGAAATTTCAGGAGAAGCAGCGTCAATAGAAGGAGGAGGACGAAGAAGAAAACGAAAATTTCGAGAAAAAACGGTGTAATGAAGAGCAAAACGCGTTGGTTGAAGGAGAAAGAGGAATGGGAGAGGAGAGGGAAAACTATGGAGAAGGATAAGCCAAATTTTGCGGTAATAGAACAGAATAGAGATCAACTTCCGTTTGTAGCGATCGGATGAACATGAATACAGTTGCGACCGTCAAAGACAACTTCCTTCCATTGAATCCAAATTTTTAGAGAGCTGATTTTTGAAATTCAAAAATTAATTAATTAATAAATAAATAAAATAGAGATTCAATTTAATTGGAAGTATATATTCCTTGCCATTGATTTTCATATGAAATTTCATGCTATATAATAAAAAAAACTAATTAATATTAATTATTTACGTGAAAAATGTTGGAATTTCAAGATATTAGTACATGTTAATAAGTGATTATATTTATAATTTCTGAAAACAAGTAAAACATGCTTACATAATTAATATATTCTAAAAGTGAAATTTTATAAATTAAAAATGGTTTAAGTTATTAATACGTCTTCCAATCTGTTAGTAGCATGAATGGGATGGAGCAGAGCTAGTGAATACTTCGAATCTAAACGTGCCCCCCGAAATCAAGTTCATGTGAGAAATTTCTTAAGGTATATTTGACTACGGCCGAAGGGAAAGAAAAGAGGAAAAGAAAATGAAGGGATAAATAGAGAAAATTAAGAATAAATTACTGATTGATGTGATAGAAGTTAGTAGATCAAACAATGAGAATATATTCATTCTCATTCCTTTCCAACCCTTTCCACCACACCAAACATATCCTTACCCTTTAATTTTGCTTCTCTTTTTCAATCTTAATTTTAGAAATTATTTTTTATTTATATTTTCAAGTAGTTATTTTTTCATTAAAAAAAAAAAAGAAATTTAGAAAGTTAACGCTTAGGTATTTCTACAAACAAAAAATTGTATAATTTGTAAAAAAAAAAAAAAAAAAAAAAAAAAAAAAAATCAAGAATACATTCCTTCCACACTCCGTCATTTCCTACCTAAACACGAATTCACCATTCAGTTCAGGGTGAATCCCTGAACAGAACGGTGAATCCCCTAGCTCTCAACTTCACTAGGAAAATCAACATTTCTACCAAACATTCATTTTGTTTTTTATTTAGTATAAAAAATTGTTTTTTTTTAATCATGTAACTGTAGAAAATTCAGTGATAACATTCATTATCTAAAAAAAGTAATATTTGTATTCTATTAATATGATATAAATATCGTATTCAAAATCAGTTTAATATCAATAATACCTTTATCATCCACGGTTATTTGTTAACTCCTTAAAAAAAGGGTAATTGTTAACTTCAAAAAGTGCATATATTGCTTTGCTTTCCAACTAATTAAATTGAAGGCTAAGATTATCACATCCTCGAGTTTTAAACAACTAAAATTCAATCAGCCATACCACACCCACTAACCCTGTTTGGCCAATAAACAATGATGCATATTGAATTTATTTGAACTCACGTACAACTTATGTGGTTCGAATCTCCCAAATCTCTTATCATACTTGAAAAAAACTAATGAAAATCGCAAACGTTAAAAATTTTGCATAAGCCAATAGAATAGTAACTTAGCGGCATCAGTATAAATCTATGATCATTAAGTCAAAGGTTTGAGTCCCCACCTTTAATTGTTGTAACCACAAAAAAGAAAAAAAAGAAAAACGCATAAAGATTAAATAGCATTGCAAGCTTTATTCAACTCACTTGAGTTTGCCGGTATGATCCTTCTGAGAACTCTGAATTCAAAGGAAACCTTGCACAATGTCAAAAGTGAATCTTGAAAAACACCACAAGTATACAGATTTGGGGCTAAAGTTAATAACAAATCAAGTTGCTTTTTTCTAGGAAGAGGCTGGACACTCAAAACAGCTTCAAAGAATTGCTGTTCAGAGACAATGCAAAGACACCCACGTCGAGAAATCTAATTTAACAACAACAAAAATCATCGCCCTTTCTCGAGTTTTTCGATCTCTTCTTGGTTCTTTCTCTCTGCTTCTTGTCGTTCTCTCTCTTCATCCTCCTTTTCCTCAAGTTGGTCAAGATCATCAAATTCCTTAGTTGCTGCCATAGCTTTTACAACAGGGTCCCTTAGTTCAGATATTAGTCCACCAGCTACTTTGTAGTCTTCTTCGTTTCCGATCAGGTACAACCGCTGGTCGGGTCCTGTTGCCATGGGAATGTCAACTGCGAGTAGCTTCATATCATACTGAAAATAAAGAGCCATATCTATATTAGAAAAACAAAATAACTCTTCTTATGTACAGTGTACAACATTAAATTGAATTTCTTTAGTAGCAACAGCTATAATTTATTATGCCTCTTCTAGTCCTTAAGCTACTACAGCTCACATTGACTTGTAGAATTACAGATTTGGTATATTTACTTAGTTTTGACAGGATTCCATGAAAATTAAATATTGTCCACCATATAAGACTAAAAATGAAAAATACAACATTAATAGAATTCTTGTAAATCCTTGACGGATCCAACAACAATCCTTGAGTATTGCATGTGCTCCATACAGAACTTGTGACGATTCACAACTTCCCAATCATTTTCAGAATGATGGATTGTGTGCGAAATGAAAAAGGACTGGGGACAATCCCTCTTCTTGGTTCGTTTTAGATTAAAAATGATTTAAAACTTTGGTTCAAAAGTTCTCTTTGTTTTATCCCTGGACTTTTCAAATTTTTTAAGACTACGAAAGTTGTTTTAGTAAGCCTTTGCCCACCATAAAAATATATAACTCGTCTGTCACTGCCAATAATCCTATAAGACACTCCGTGTTTGATTTGAAACCTTTCCCTTAACATATCTCAGTCAATTCAAATCAGATCTCAATCTGCTTAAGTCTAAGCCAATCGAAATTGTTGCAAGAGGATGAGATTTCTACCCTGCCTTCATTTTTCCTTCTCCATCAGAACAGCTCATGGTTGGTTGTATAGTAAAAGAAACATCGTAGACGCAGCCTGAATCTCGCTAATCTCTTTTATCCCAAGTCGAACTCCACTCTCGAACTGCATAATCACTCACGTTTCATCCTATCCCTATCAACGATTTCGACCTTGACGCCATTTTCCAATTGCATTTCAACCCACTCATAAAACTAGAATTCAATCTCCTCAGGCGCTAACTAGTAATGCCTAATTTTTCCAGCTCAGGCCTAAATCAGCTTCAGCCAGGATAGGTTATACAAAATGGTTCACAACCACTCCATCCTTTCTCTGATTTTGACCCGATTACTGATGCTCAGGCACTACCGATGGAACTGTGAAGATCAGTCTTAATGAGGCCAACAGAATCTTGAGCCTCAGGAACAGTTTGCACAGATCCTACGAGGGGCGTTTGGATTTTGGGTTGGTAAGGGGAGAGGAGAGGAGGTGAAGGAAGAAGGGGAAATAGAGTGATTCAAGGGTATGGAGTATTTGATTAGGAATTGGTGGTTTAGAGAGGAGAGGTTGAAAAACTTTTATGGGAGTTTGTGTTATCGAGAGAAGATGTTTATTTTAGATGAAGTTTGATTTGAAGTTTGATGGGATATTGGAGAGAAGTTGAGGAGAGGTAGTGATGTACTAAAAACAAACAAGGAAATGAATGCCTCCACTTTCTCTGCTCTACCTCTCCTCCAAATCCAAACACCCCTTTAGTTTTACCTGGCCCAACCAGCTTCACTCACCTTGGCCTACAAACTATGAATGTCAACTTTGACTTACCCGATTTCATTCATCTACCTCATGTGAGTCATCTTAAGTTATTATACTTCGGAGACCTGCATTTATTCAACAACTTTAAGCAGTTCATCTCCCCTGATTGTTTGTCCTCCATTTGTGGAAACCTGCACAAATGGAACTCTTCAAAGTGATATCAATCTCCAGAAACAGTCGAGTCCCTTGGTCACTAATTAATTGATGGTGGTCTCGGTCTTCCTATTATGCCAACGATCAACTCCTCTCAAAACTATTGTGTTTTGCCTTCATCAAGCTTCAAGGTTCTTTTCATCCATAACAAGAATGATAATAGGAGCTCATCGTATATTTATTTAGACTAATTCTATGATAATACAAGGTTATCATATATTTCTAGTTAAAACAATGATAATGCAAGATTAACTGCAATTTGAGAAGGCTATTTTTTGCACATTTAAATTTTGCATAATTTTTTCACCACATACTTCACAACTTTAAGCTTGTGACCAATAAACTCTTGAACACAACTCTTTGTGGGAAACCCCAACACTTTTTATTGAAACAACTTAAGAAGAGATTTACGAGACAAGAACACTCCAAAGACTCTTTGTAGGACACTACTACTCTTGGTTTTTCTTGGATGCAAAATATAGGGAGGGTGGAGGAGTATTTATAGTGTGGATTAGACAATGTGGACCACACATTTGTCTAAAGTGTTCCTAAAAATATCTAGATATTTATTACTGTCTAGAACATTCTTTGAATGTCTACATAAATCTACAATTCTAAACACTTCCATAGTTTACTAAGAAGTTTCTAGATAATGGGCTTATACTTTAATTAGCTAATTAGTTTTCTTGATAATTGAGTTGTCATAAGTGTTGGGCTAGTGATGATCTTTTAATATAAACTCCTTAACACCATAATTCAGCACTCCAACCAAATTCTATCAACTAAGTTACATATCTATTTCATATGCCTATCAAATATCTATTAGGAAACCAATCAATTAACGCATCGATAAAACTAATACATTCTTGTAATGTTCTTTCTTATTAACCCCCATAAAGAATAAACTGTGGCATCAAGTTAAATAAATAACTAACAGAGCTAGCTAGCTGGTGAGAAAATATTGAGAGGATTAAGATATTTCTCTGCAAAAAAAAACCTTTCATTGATCAGACAAAAAGAGACTACCGCTTGACCTTCAAACTCCAGGACTGAAATAAAATAAAAATAAAAACCGCGATGAAAAACTAGAAAAAGAATTATAGAGCCTCACATCAAAAAATGATACAGATTGACTCTACAAAATTAAAAAAAATTCAACAGCATCATGATATTGCAAACGTAAAGAAGTAGCAAGCATAAAAACAAACCTGGCCCTTCTTCTTTTTGATTTCAACACTGACAAGACCCTTCCTTTCAGAACCTCTAATGGGAAAAATAAGAAAACATCGCTTGCTCCTACGATTCGGCCTGAAGTTCTTCAAAGTTAACCCACCTCCCGACATCACATAAGCTCTCAGGTCTGATCCTGAAAGAGGGGCACCCATAACCTCAAGAATTCCTGCGGACGTATTGAGCTTTCTCATGGCCATTCTATAAACTCTGTCAGGGTTGATTGTGAATCTAGCGCGGAAATAGAGACCCTTGAAATGGGAAACAAAAAAGATAGATAAAACTCAACAAGAATAATCTGAAAAGTATGCTATAATTCTTCAAATAGAAAAAAAAATAGCAGTAAAATTCAATTTTCACAATCGAATTGACTATTGAGAAAAGGTTATGATAAACAATAAAGCTAGGTTTCTACAAAGAGGACAAATGGATTCAGTACTAATAAAGTAACAGATAATTTATGTTCTTATTGTATGTATAAGCAGAAGGTTCACATTCAAAATCCTTGGCTACTAAGAAGACTAGAAGCTTCAAACTAAAAATCATACATATCGAAGATAACGCCATGGACTCATTTTTGTGATAATGTGTTAAATTACGTAAATCACTAATCAATCCAAAAGTTTAAGCTTGTAGGTTGGAGTAAATTTGATTATATCAACTAACTCTCTCCTCAATTTTGGATTTATAAATTTTAGAAATATCCTACAAGTGGAATTAGTTTGAAACAGAAAGAAAATGACACGGCAGGAATTCAAACTCAAGACCTCCTACTCTGATACTATGTTGAATTATGTAAACCACCAATCAACCTAAAAGCTTAAGCTTGTAGTTGGGGTAAATTTAATTATATCAACTAACACTCCCTCTTACTTGTGGACTAGAAATTTTAGAAATGTCCTACTAACAGAATTAGTTTTAAACGGGGAGGAAAATGACACGGTAGAATTTCGAATTCAGGATCTCTTGCTCTGATACCATGTTGAATTATGTTGATCACCAATCAACTTAAAAACTTAAGTATAATTAATTTACTTATATCAACTAAGAGTGTGTACCTTCGTAAGATCATTTAGTATGGATCAATGATTTGATCAAGGCTAGTTGTAAAGTATCTTCTTTCTTTCTTTCAGAAAATAGTTCAAAATCCAAAAGAGCCTCTAAAGTGCCATGCTAAAGGATTTGAAACTTCCCTTCCAAAATCCTATGGTTAGTTCTTTAATAAGCAAGAATAATTTCCACACTGATCATTTGTAATCTTAATCTCATCTCTTCAAGGTACATGGGAAAATTAACAACAGGCTTAACTCAATCATCAGCAAGAAAACAAAAGAATCAATAAATGCACCTTCTTAAAAAAATGAAGGTAACAATGGACGAAGAGTTAATCGAGAAAACTCACAGCAAAAGCAACGATAGCTGAAGATAAAGCGAGAAATCCATACTTAGCCATGCCTTCGGAAAGTCCAACAAAGGTGTTCGCAATACCAAACATAATCCTCCAGAGCAATGCACATACAAGAGCAGCTCCAAACCCCAGCAGAACTAGATAGTTTCTCTTAAAGAATGCCTCAATTTGCAACCCTATAGCTTCCCGATACCGCGAAAACGCAGAACTAGCAGCCGCAGCAGGCTTATCAAGGACCTTCTTGGCAAAATTTCCATTGATTCGACCTCCAAAATCAGGAATCTTTACAGAAAAGAATCTAAACCTAGAAGCAGAACGATATGCATTGAAATTAGTAGCTACAGAAGAATTTCCTGCAGTGAGCTTGGGAGTATAGAGGAATTGGGACAAACCAACATTTGAAGAAATGGATTTTGAAGGGAATTTGGATTGAAACGAGGAGGTTGAAGTGGAGGAGTTTCTGATGATTGGATCTCGAAGAAGAGGGCTGCCATTGAAGAAACTGATCGGATGGTGGTTGAAATGGAGTCTGAGCCTGAGGGCGAGAACTCCGTCAAGAACCCTTTGGTGGGGTTTTGAGATTTTGGAAAGCATTAAGAAAAATTAGGAGAAATTCACACGACGCCGATTGCAGAAGCTGTAGTAATACTTAAGAGTACGGTTCAAGAAAATCTGGGCACAGAGGAGGAGACGACCGCAAGGAATAAAAGAAAAGGAAACTCCTTCGCCGAATCAGCCAACCGGACCGGTTTTTAAGAGTCTCGATGATAGCAACTTGGTTCGGTCGGTTGGTTCAAGTTTGAATGCCGGTTAGGAGAGCCATTTTAGACCAACCGGAGATTAAAAATGTAAATGCTTAACTAACCATGATGGGTTTAGTCATTCTGTAATAACCCATTATCATTTGATTCCACTTATTTGAGTCAAGTAAACACGAGACTGATGTTATTAAAACTTTTTTCAGTTAATTTAATAACTATTTGATCTTGATCTAATGTTTTAACTGAGTTGTTTTGTAATCATTTTAGTAAGTACTTTTGTTCTAAAAAAATTCTTAACCAAATTCTAACAAAAAATAAAAAGAAAAAAAGAAAAACAACTAAACTTTTGTCCAACCAAATAGACCTTCAAAAAATAGAAAAAGTGAGATTATACAAAATAGGCTAATGTAGACAAATTGTAAATTATTTATATCAGTAATACATGCTTATTAATACAAATATTATAAAAGTGATAATATTTATTATTAATAATGACCAAATTTGATAAATGTATTTATACTTACTTTTAAAATTTGATTAGTCTTCAAAATTATCCTTGAATTAATAATAACAATATTGAATTTAAATAACCGAGGCCAGATTAATAGTCATTTATTTCCAGATCAAAAATAAAAATAAAATAATATAGTCATTTATTTTCAAAAAATGGCAATAAAAAAGACGTTCTTAGCCGATTGAATTAAGGGGATGAGGGGGAAAAAAAACTAAACAGTCGTTACGTTCCCTTCGCACTTGTCTTACAAGCCCAGGATCCTTGGTATCTCCATCATTCTTAAGCAAAAAAAAACAAAACAAAACAAAAAACAACTGGATAACAAAGACTCGATCAAGTGCCAAAATCGAAGAGTACACCAAATGGCAAATACAAAGAAAAACAACTATCTGGACATAAGCAGTTAAAGGTAGAAAAGCTCTTCCAGGTTGACGATTAGCTAAAGGTCCATGGCATCCAAGAAGCTGCATGTCCAGATGAAGCTCAGTTAGTTAAAAAGCAACATAACAGTGCAATTTCATTCTCTTAGCTCTAATAGCATCCAGAGAATATAGATGCTAGATGATCTCCACATGTTTTCAAGAAGTCCTCAGGTTCATTCAATTAAAAAAATTTACCATAAATCATAAAAAAACTAAATTCTAACTTTATTCAAACCATAATGACCAAATTTATAAATTACCATACATTTTAATAGAAAATAAGTAGAATCGCAGTTGTCCATGAAATATAGCCTACCTTGGCGTTAACACCATTTGGAAGAATTCTGTTCTCGGTCTTGTAAGCCAGATAATCAGCTCGATTGAATTTAGTGAAACCCCTGAAAAAGGAAATTCGAACATTTATCGTTTAATCAATAAGACTCCAATGTATAATATTTGACCATTGCTCCATTGAGATAAAAACAACAAAGTTGTTTGTGGCAAGGAAATGAAAGGTAGAGAATGAAAATGAGAATGATTCTTATTATTTTGGCCAGTACTTGAATTCAAGAATCATTTTCCTCACCTAAAATCAATTTTTCTACTAATAACTTTTTATTCTCCCCATAACTATTTCACTCTCATCATAGTCATTATTTTATTTTTCCAATAACCATTCACGACAAATAATATTCTCCCCATAATCATTCTATTTTCTATTCTCTCCAAATTTTCATTCATTCCCTAGTCATATTTCCATTCCCCTCCCCCAAAACCACTCTAACCCTAAAACAACAGGAACACACAATCAACAAGCTCATTTAGCAAAGATAAAGAAAAAAAAATTGCAAAACTTTTCTCAAGAAGTGCCACTTCCTGCTGATAATGATCTTCTGACGACCAGGGAATTTGAACTTCGCACGACGGAGGGCCTCCTGTGCATGCTGGCTTTTGTTGTCCTTGCAGCGAACTGAAAGAAGAACCTGACCAATGGCCACTCTTGCACATGTTCCTAGTGGCTTTCCGAAAGCACCCCTCATACCAGTCTGGAGCCTATAAGCCCCAGCACACGAAAGCATCTTGTTAATTCGCAGTACATGGAAGGGGTGCACCCTGACCCTCAGTGGAATGCATCCTTCCCAGCAATCTTAGACATATACTTATTGCAGGCAATCCTAGCAGCTTCCAAGGCCTCTCTAGACACGTTTTCTTTCTCCCAACTCACTAGGTGAACACAGAATGGAAATTCATCCACACCCTTCTTTTTCATTCCAACATCATAGATTCTTATCTTAGGATCAGGGACACCACGACAGAATCTGGATTTCGGATAAGGCTTATTTTTAATTTGCCGGTAACATCGAGCAGGTCCTACACAAGACAACAGAACGCAAAACAATGAATAACAAGCAACAACATTACAAGTAAAGTACAGCCAGAATAGAATAATCAAAATCGAAATGAGTCAAGACTATGACCATTCATACAAGTAATAAGAGTATCCGTATAAAAAGAGGCCTTCATACAAGTTGAGAGAGAATATCAACTCAAAAGAACATGATAAGCCTTGCTACGCGCAAAACTATTTTCATAACTTACATATTCTAACAATCAACTCCAATCATTTACCAGGGTAGCAAATACACCCTTGAGCACTTGCACTAAAGAACCAATCTAGTTCGTAATTCTGCTAGAAAATCACAGTAAAAATTTAATATTACAAATATAAAACAAAGTACAGATATCAAGATCAAAGTATATGAAATGTAAAGTTCATAAAGGACTAAAGCACAACATCTTACAACAGAAACAAGCGTAAATCCGTCCATTTTCAACAGTTCAACTATATGTCGAGAGTACAACTACGCTCGTCAACTATAGACCGGCATTAATCAGATAAACTAACTACTATTCTCGTCTAGCACGACGAAGAAGTTGCAACTGTCGATGAAGATGAGAAAAAAAAAAAAAAAAACTCGAATGAAAAGTAGATTGTTCATCAGATTGAAATATAATAGACAAATAAACGAAACGAATAACGTACTTCTCCACATCGCGCGCGAACCCTCCCTCCTCGGACTTGATCCGTTGGCTCCGCCTCATGAACTCTAATTCATAGTATATACGAGAAGGGGGTGAAGGAGCTAACCACCACTTTGGAAAGGCCCAGAAGCATGCTCGTAAAAAGCCCAGCCCGGAATAATAATGAAGCAATCGGATAAATATTTATTTAAAATGTCTATTTTTTCCAATTTTAATTTTAATTTAAGTTTTTTTTTTTTTTTTTTTTTTTTGCCACGATGGAGATTAAAACCAAAAGCAAAGTTTACATTATTTCATGATTTTATTTGTTTTGTTTTGAGGAAAAAGTAAGTGAGGTAAATTTTCCCTAATCATTTTGTTTTAGATTTCTTAAAATTAAGTCAGCAATTATTCTACCCGATAATTTTTCATACTATTACCTATATGTTTAAAAATTAAATTAAAATTATAAAAATAACTTTCAAAATTTTAAAACTTAATTTTGATTCTAATACTTTATGGATAAATAATAAATGTTTGATAGAGAATTATAGTTTACCGCTTTCAATTTGAAAAAAAAAAATAGAGAAATTAAAGTTATGACTACTATGATATTTAAAGTCACATTCAAACAAAATTAAGGAATATAATCATAGGTAGATTTTCACACGTAAATATTAAATTAGATTAACAATTATTGATACAAATATTTTAAAATTTAATTACTTTTATAATCGTTTTATGAAAATAACTTCTATGGTACCATTTCTTTTGTAAGTAATTTTTCCACTTTTATCATTCGAACTGTTCATAAATTTTTCACTTTCAATTATTTTTTAAATATGATTTAGTTTTTTTTTTACTTGTATTTTAATTCCGATTCTAACAAAAATCACTTGTTGGTTTGTTTTGTTTTTTTTAATAACTTATGACAAATAAAATCTCAATCTACATATTGTACTAGCAATTTTTTTTTTAGTGACGGAGATGTTATTTATTCGAATCCATCTTAATGTTTAAATATAAATACATATATATATATAAATAAAGCTATATATACATTTTTTATGTAACCAAAATAAAGCTATGCATATGATTTGATAAAATATAATAAACTGTATTTGTGATTAATAGTTGTTGATGAATAAAATATACAAACACGTAATTTATTGGGCAAAAATTACATATGAGCAGTTTTGATTTACCAACAACTTCAACTATATTTTAAATTTAACAATTGGGATGGGGATTTTTAAACACGATTAAATTTTAACCTTGTTCCAAGTACAATAAAATTTACAATTTAACAAGTTTATAATATGACTACAACTCAAATATATTTCAACAAAATACAGGAATAAACGAAGAAGTTAAAAGCTTGAGTGGGCGTATCTGCGGTTAAGTCCGAGAGGACGGGAGGACCGGAGCGAGCAGACGAAGGATTGATCGACGTGATCTTGGACGAATTAAGGTATTCTTCGACGTTTTTGAAATCAAAATTGTAATTTTCTAACCTGTACAATTTGATACAAGATTGTTGTGAATTTGATCATCTGCAGTTCTTCAACTCATCCATTTCTCTACAAATTTACAATCCATTGTTTTTCTTTTCTTGGCGTTCTAGTGAATCTTGTGTATCAATGGGCTTTTCTTTCAGTTTTCCCCCAATTATATGCCCTATTTTAACGTAGCTGCAACAATTGATACAATAATCAAGGAAGAGAGAGCTGATGAATGTATAGAATTATACTGGAAATCGATTGACGGAACTCCTAGAAATAATAGGCGATCCTTCTATGGCCTTTTCGTAGGAGAATGTAAAATTTTATTTATATCAAGAATCGTCTGACTTCATTATGGTGGAATTCATCACTTCAAGTCGTCTTAGCTTAATGAAAATTTGATGCTAAGATTACATCAATAACTACACCATTCCAAGTAATGCTATAACATTATGTCGTAGCCATATAATGTCACGGGTTGATGAATTCAAGAGTAGGAAGTTCTGGGATAAACTAGTTTCTATTACCAACGCATTTGTTCGTGTAAGGTGCTGAATATAAATATAGCTTATCTCAGCTATGCTCATCAAACTTAACCAGGTGATAAAACTGAATAAATTAATTTAATTCAGCAGAAATATTAACTAGTTCTTATGAAGTAAACATTGTTTGTTGATTCAATTGGAAAAATAATGGTATTTGCGGCGCGACTCTGGTTAGTGCTAGCACATGTCAAATATTTGTTAGTACATCGTGTCAGTACATAACATGTTCTTTTAACTTTCTTGTTGTTCTCACTATGCGCATGAACAATTGGGTAAGAAACAGTTCATTCACAAGAATCATTGGTACAACATTGACGCTTCATTTCCATTAGCAAGGGTTAATTTCCACCAGTTCAAGATTTCTTCTTCTTTTTTTCCTTAACTTTTTTTTTGTTATTTAAAATTTAAAAATTTCACCCCTCATATTTGATATGGGGTACTCATTTTGTTTCATATTTGCACATAAATGAACTAATGTAAATACCTACAGGCAGTGAAGAACTATATCCCTCTTTCTGCTCGAGTTCAGCTGCTAAGACATTTCAAGGAGTACTTAAACCAGAAATGCCGAGGGTTCAGGAATCCTCAGAAGTAGGAGCTTCCAGATCTATTGATCAAAATGAACAGAATGGAAAGAGTGAGCTTGAACTACATTCAGTGTTCTGGAATCAAGACTATAGTTGCTTTGCTGCAGGTACAAGCTGTGGGTTTCGTATTTACAACTGTGACCCTTTCAAGGAAACATTTAGACGTGAATTGGGCATTGGTGGATTTAAAATTGTTGAGATGCTGTTTCGGTGCAATATTTTGGCACTTGTGGGCAGTGGAAGTAATTCTCAATACCCATCAAACAAAGTTCTGATATGGGATGATTATAAAAGTCAATGCATTGGTGAATTTTCATTTAGGTCTGAGATTCGAGCTGTAAAACTAAAACGTGACCACTTTATTGTTGTCCTCGAGCATAAAATATATGTTTACACGCTGACGGATGTCAAGCTTCTTCATCAGATTGAGACTGTTGCAAATCCAAGGGGCCTGTGTTGCCTTTCGCACCATGTAAATACATCTGTGCTGGCATGTCCCGGTGTTCAACGTGGACAGGTCCATGTTCAGCACTTTGGGCTAAACTTGACAAAGTTATTTAATGCACACGATTCTCATATTTCATGCATGACGTTGACAATGGATGGTCTACTTCTTGCAACTGCTAGCACCAAGGGTACTTTGATAAGAATTTTCAATACGTTGGATGGAACGCTCTTGCAAGAGGTATTTTACTGCTAGACCCTCAATTTAAGTATCCTGTCTGACTATTATTCCAAGTGAAATTACACACATGTTGGATGTAACCAACAAGAGCAGTAGCTTACCGGATATCAATGTATTACCAGCCATGACTAAGAGATCATGGTTCAAATCTTCCCTCCCTGAATTTGTAGTTGAACTAAAAGCACACATGTTGGATGTGATTCTTTTAATTGAAAAAAGGAATATTGATTTCAGGTCCTGGCTCTTGTGCACGCCTCAATGCATTGCACACTTTCATCACCATTGATTATCTGACACCAGAAATTTGTAGAATATTTAGTTTAATATTTTAAATGGGTGAACACCAACCATTACTTCAAATTAAGCTCACAATAAGCCATCTTGGATCGCTAGACCAACAATAGTTCTTTATGTTGGATAGTATGATCTTTGATACTGAGAAAAAGAAGAAGGCTTAATATATGCAATCACTTGATTATTGTTCCTTAACACCATATAAATAGAGTTAAGTCTTGATTTTGTACTTTGTATAAAGATTTGCCTTTTCATTATGAAACACACTCCTTTTCAGTATACATATATAGCGCAAAAAATCTCATGGTGCACACAATTCAACATAGTAAGATTCATGAGATTTATGAGGAATAGCTTCATTTACTCTTGTAGTGTTTACTATTTTTCTTTTCCTTTTAAAGTTATGAAGGGTTATAGTGCCCTCTTTTCATGTATCTCATTACATGTTCTTCATAATAGGTCCGAAGAGGAATGGATAGAGCAGAAATCTTCAGTCTTGCTCTCTCCCCAAATGTCCAATGGTTGGCAGCAGCAAGTGATAAAGGAACTGTTCATGTTTTCAGCCTTAGAGTTAGAGTGGTTGGTGCTGATTCATCTTCTGATACGAATGTTATTCAGGGGCCAACGCTGTTCCATCAAAATTCATCCAATTCCCTTGATACTATTGTTCCTCTCAATACTGGTTCAAACCCTAGTTCATCATTATCATTCATGAGAGGTAAGGTTGTTTATTTATCAGTTGTATTGAGAACTTTGTATACTTAGTTTCTTTACAATCTAACCGCATATTTCATAGTTTAAATAGAACAGTAAGTTTGTTAACTGAGACTCATAATTCGAGTGGCAAGCTATGCTCCCTACTTAAATCAAATCACCTTAACTAGGGGAAAATAATGAAACAAGAGAGGTTAAATAGAAGGATAAATTATAAATTTGGTTCCAGTGGTTATGGTTTTAAAAACTAGAATTTAGTCCTTATGGATTGGAGAAAACTAGAATTGTATTCCTACTGTTTGAAAAATTAGAAGTTATTGACTACGTTTTGATAAAATGTAAAAAATAAACGAAGTTCGTAATTGTTAGTGAATAAAATATATAGAAGTTAGTTATTGACGTCTTAATGTTGAGAGTGTGAGATAAGGATTAAATTCTAGATTTTTAAACTATGAGGACTAAATTCTAACTTTCTTCCAATCATAGGGACCAAATTTAAAATTTACCAAAAAAAGAAAAAATCGAAGTCTCATTTTACTTAACTATAATCTCTCTCTATAGCGGGGTTACAGCTTTATTAGGGTTTGATTCTGTGAATGCTGGTGTATTCTTTCTTTTTTTTCTTTTTTTTTTTTCCCTCATTGGGTTCTATGTAAATAAAGAAAAGAAACATTCTCTTTCTTGTTTGGGTTTTGGGAGGGGGCAAATTAGTGTTTGAAGTAGGTTTCAGAAGTCATGAAAACTTATAATACTGATCTTTCAGGGGTGTTACCAAGATACTTCAGTTCAGAATGGTCATTTGCTCAGTTCCATTTGCCAGACGTGACACAGTTTATTGCAGCATTTGGATCTCAAAACACAATCATTATAGTTGGCATGGATGGGAGGTAAGCGATTGCAATGAAAATATGTTTTACTGTTTCCCCTCGCTGCTGCTGTTGTTCATACTAATGCACTAACAGATTAAAATCTTCGTTTCCTCGATGCAATTTATCTGCTACTTGATGGCTAGGTGCTTAATGATATAAATGTCTCATCTCTTTTGTTCAGTACATCATTTATTTACAGATAATTGTTTTTATAGTATAATGTAGTACAACAAATGTGGGGGTAGCGGGATTGAACTTTTTGGGGTTGTTTGGTTATGGTATAAGATTTTGAAATAATATTTCAAATTTTTACTAAATACTGTTAAAAAAAACTACATTCAAACGAGCTTTAGATTGAAATCATTACTTTTAAATACTTCAAATATATACTCATTCTAAATATTAATTTTAAATACTCTTAAAAACTACATCCAAACAAATTTTTTACTCTAATCATTACTTCTAAATACTCCAAATAAATTTTCATTCTAAATACTCTTAAAAACTACATTCATTCAAGCTTTTGATTGCTATTATTACTTCTAAATACTTAAAATAAATCATAATTCTAAATAGTAATTTTTAATACTCTTAAAAATTACATACAAACAAGTTTTTGACATCAATCATTACGTCTAAACACTCAAAATAAATTCTCACTCTAAACACTAATTCTAAATACTTTTAAAATCTCAATCAAAACATCCCAACGAACTTTACATAAAAAGAAAAAGGCCAAACAACTTAAAGAAACCAAAAAGTTATGGATTTGATACATGGTGGTTACTTGTCTAAGAATTAATTTTTTACGAGTTTCTTTGATGTTCAAATTGTGCAGAATTTTGACAAATTATCTTGTGAAAATAGTCGAGATATACGTAAACTTCCTATACAAATACCAATATATACAAAAGAAAGAAGCTTTGCCATTGGATAAATCAAATCAAATATAAGTCTTGGCCATTAGTTTTTTAAAAAAAAATTAAATATATCATAAACTAGATGACACATTTACATGCTAGAAGCCACCTGTACTTTTATAGAGTAAATTTAAGATCTAAAATAAAATATTTGAAAGTTTGGAGAAAAAAAAACCCTAGGAAGTTCTAATTTTGAGATTAAAAAACATTATTGGTTTAGAAGAAAAAATGTAATTTTTGGCTAACGATTAAACTGAATACATAGGTAATACATATTAATTTTTAATTTTTTGTGATTTCAGTTTCTACAAATGTAGTTTTGATCCAGTGCGAGGCGGGGAAATGTTGCAGCAGGAATGCGTCCGTTTCTTGAAGATGGAAATAGGAGGTGATCGAATTGATGTATAGGGTATGAGTACAACCAATTCTCTTTCCTTCCCTTGTAAATAAGAAGCTTGCTAACTGTCAATATTAATAATCATTTCATTTGGAAGCTGCTGCTGCTGCTGCTGCTGCATTCTCTATCTTCCCCGCTTTGCATATTATGAAATGAATATCGTAATTGTTCTATGCTCAACATCTTAATTCAATGAAATACATTTTTCTGCTTTATTTCGTATTTTGTAGCAAAATTGTTGTGATACATACTTAGGGCCATCCCACTGTAGTAGGAAGTTCTAAACCGGAACATTGAAATTAATTCCAAAATAGAGTTAACGGTAAGAAAAGCAAATCCTGAATATGCTGTTTGATTATTATTATTATTAGTTTAGAGATCTCAATCTTCTTTGTTGGAATAATTAATACTTGTTTTATAATGGTTGAACTATATTTATGTTTGCCTTCTCGACACTTCTATCATTAAAAAAAAAAAAAAAAAAAATCTGATGAAAAGAGTAATTTCTTTCAATTTTCTTATCTTTTTAATATAATCTGTTCGGTTAAATTACATATTTAGTTGCCAAATTGAAGAATAACTAGATAACATTAGTATATGTCTAATGATCAATTGTAATCGATATGAGTCTATCCATCCTCAATTATTGTTGAAGAATTCAATCTTTTTTATATATTTAGCCTATAATCTTGAACGATTGCATTTAATAGGCTATGAGATTCAAGATGGTATACTTTTAATAAAATTTATGAATTTATTAGTTATGATAAGCTATAATAACTCAAATATCATAAAATATATGTATTTAAAAGTTATGATCAAATTTGAATCTCTCATTCTATAAAAATTGTTAGAATATAAAAAGAACGAGAACTGTGGTTTGTATCTTTCAATCTCATATGTATTAAAAAAAAAACATTTTAATTTTATTTTTATATTTAACAAAGGGTGACAAGCTTAATTTTAATAGCAATATTATGAATTGCTAAAAATATAAAGGCTAAGCAAATAAAAATAATGACAGTAGACAATAGTGATGACAAATGTATTGCGAGGATTAAGATCTTTTTTTTTTTTTTTTGAGAGTTCGTGAGGTCTAAGTTAATTATATAACCACTGTATCAACATCAATGAATTCTAGTAAATTTGTGAACAGACAAGACCTGTTTATCATTGGAAGGCCAAGGGAAAGAGAACACAATGTCTAATTTTTGGTAATAGTGGCATATTACACAATCAGTTTCTTCTATTTTTGAAAGCCTTATTTATGTAGACAGACAGCCGCAGCCGCACGTGAACCTGTGCACGTATGTATAGTTCTGAACTAAACAATCTTCAAATTATTTTCTGTAAACAATGGAAAGGAGAGCTTCAGTTTCAGAACATTAAAGCTACTATTTCTTCATCGCATCCATGTGAAATCACCAACTAAGTTACAGCTTCGATTTTGCAGTCTTGTCATCAAAAACCAGCACCACTTTCCCAACAACTTCTCTGTTCTTTATGGCAGAAAAGGCAAGGTTGGCCTGTGAAAGAACTCAGATGAATATGTTAGTTTAGATGCTCTGAATTTTATGCGATAAACATGGTAACAATCCGACTCTGAACATGAAAGACAACACATACACGCTTCTTTTTTTTTTTTTTTTTTTGCATTATAATCGAAGTAACCACGCCCGTCCCTGAACCAGACACCGGAAGACATTGAAGGAATGGGGACACAAGATGTTTCTACGAATTAATGTCACAGATGAGTCTCGAACTTGAGACCTTGAAGAGAGCACATCTTCAAAATCTAAGCTTTCAACCACTACGCCACCTCTTGGAGACTCATACACCATAATTAATTACACTTCGATTTTCAAATGAGACTTTATGCTGATTATGCAAGAAACTCAAGGACCTTGATAGCAAATTTGTGAACAGACAAGACCTGTTTATCATTCAATGGGGTGTCCATGAAGTGTCCAAGGTGTGTCCGTGAAGTGTCCAAAATTTAAAATAATAATAATAAAAGAGGACACGGAATTTTTAGTGTCGGACACATGTTCGAAGAGTGTCCGGAAGTGTCGGTGTCCGACACGTGTTTGACATGGATACGTTGTCAAAATAGAAGTGTCCGTGCTTCTTAGGATAAAACCCAAATTCCATGTGGATTTCTCAAGTTCTAAACGGTTTTGACATTTTTCAGCCATTGAAGCAAGATCAAGGGTTACTCACCTCTGGTGGGCTATAAATATGAGAAATGTGAACACGGATAAATCCGCTCGATAACCAGGATAATAACTGATTCATAGATTCTTCAAGAACTTGAGGTCTATGTATGCCGTAGCTGCCCCAATAAAGTCCATGAACCGTCCAGTTCTGTTCATATCGGATAAAAAAGATTGAACTTATGAAAGCAAAAACCACCAATAGAAAAACATATTATTGGGTACAACAAGAGAGGTAAACTACCTTAACAAGAGCGATATTTGTGGGAATAACAGGGATCTCCCCGCTGGCGAACCCGATTACAAGAATGTGTGCACTCCAATTTAGAAGTTTCATTGAATCTTTTGTCAGCTTCCCTCCAACTGGATCATACAAAACATCAACTCCTTTAAGTTTTCTTTCCTTGAGGAAGGCCTTCACGTTTTCAATGACATTTTGATGATTTAAATCTACTACATGGTCAACGCCCAAGGACTTGAGATACTCCACCTTTTTAGCTCCCCTGAAAGACAATGCAATGGATAAATCTTACCATATGCATTCGAACATCCGGTGTAACGAACTGTGTGTAATTGTTGGAAATACTCACTTTATGGCAAATGTCCCACACTTCTAAAGTGAGGGCTCTTCAACGTATATATAAGATAAGGTGGACTACTGCTCTAATAGCCAATTGGTTTTAAGATGGATGCTCACACTATCTAGTATCTAATACGGTGTCAAAGCTCTAGGGTTTAGTTTCAAAACTCTGAGGATCCCACCCAAGCAGGAAAAATACTTAAGCGGGCATTTGATGATCTCAAAGAGTTGAATCCGACCCAAGTAAGTGAGCCAAACCGAGTATATTTCGGGGCACAGAACCAGATCTAGTTCAAGACGGCTTTCCCAAATATGGCGCCATCTTAAGGAAACATGTTGAAAATACTCACCTTGTGGCAAATGTCCCACATTGAAAATGTGAGGACTCTTCAAACTATATATAAAATAAGATGGACTATTTTTCTCATAGTCAATTAATTTTGAGATGGATGCCCACACTATCTAGTATCTAATAATAATCTTGCAGAAGTAGAGGAAATGGGAACCACGAAAGAACAGAACAAACTCTTGGCAGAGTTGATTGTTATTACCTAGCAACAGCAATAATAACTGCACCACAGACCTTCCCAATTTGAACAGCAGCTAATCCAACGCCTCCAGCTGCTCCGAGAATCAACAATACCTAAAAATTTTAATTTAAAAATCTTGAAGTATTGCGTCGCCATAGTTTAAGATGATACTCTATCTACAAGTCTAGATATTTAAGAACTTTGCAAATCAAATAGTCAAGAGAAAGGTAGTGAACAGTATATTGAATCCACGGAAGTAAGAAACAAAACTATACTGGCCTGTGGCTATTGACATGACTGTGAGCCAAAAGAGAAAGTTGTACCTCTTAAGGCTCTAAATTGTTAAAATACAACTGATAATGAAGTTCGTTATCTTTTAGGGGGTGTTTGGGAAAAGAAAAATGAGACTGATTATGGAGAAATGAGAATTAGGGGAGAATAAGAAAGAGAATGATTATTTGTGTTTGGGGCGACAAAGTGAATGATTATGAGAAAAATAAAACAACGAATATGATGCAAGTAAAAATAGTTACGGGGAGAACAAAAAGTTGTAATAGGAAGAATAAAAATAATTAGGAGAAAAATAAAAAGGTGATTTTAAGAAAACACAATTATGGGGGAATGATTCTTGATGGTCATTCCCATTCTATGCCCATATTTGCGGAGTCATGTCTATTATACTCGGCAGGTGTTTTAGTTTCTAAAGATAACACTATCAATCTCTACTTTTGCACAAATATTCTTTTATTCTCGACTTTTCAATCTATCAAAATATTCATATTTGTTCATAGAATTTGAGAATACAATCAACAGAGAATCAAAAGAGATTGCACAAAAGATCTCTTAGAGTACCAAATATAATTTGAGAAATATATGACAATGAATTCAGTGTAGTACCTGGATCTTCATCTTCTATTGAAACAACATACTTTCAGCTTTAATCTAAGAATTATGTATTGTTAAGATGTTTGAGTGAGAACGTTAGTTAGAAGATAGATTTTGGGATATTAATATTTTATGCTTAAGAGCATGGTAGTAAGTAGCCATTAGTATTTTTGCTTAAATAGGAGTGTAGAGCCCTTGAAAGGGCATGGAATTGTATGTTTTGGTATAGTCTTTGAAGGAGACTTTGGAAGAGTCCTAGCCCTCTCGAACGGCTATGAGGTTGTAACGTCTATTATCTTAATATATTGTTCTTGTTTGTTATCATTTTCGGTATTCTTTGTCTCTTGTTGGTTAAGGCAATTGGGGTCTTAACAGTTTGCTAGAACTTCTAATCCTCAAAATATTTGCATACAAGAAGTAGAGTAGAACTCCAATCGATGTAGCAACTAAAGAGATTACATGTTCGAAATCCACACTCGAAATGTTGTTGAACTTAAAAAAAATTATTTAGATGCAGAACAGTGGGTGCAAAGGTTTTTTTTTTCAAGTGCTAGAACTTCTATCTTGCTACAAGAATTCGAGGATTCCATTACCAACAGATTGCTTTCTCCGAGTTCTTAATTTCATTCTTCTGTTTTTGTTAAGATTGCTATCCTAAATCCAATGTCATATGCAACTTTTATCAGGTTCATTTTTGTGCTTAGAGATGAATCCATATACGAAGTCAATAAATTTACACATTTCAACTAGAGAAGAAAAATACCTGTCCAGGAGCCAAATTGGCCCTGTGTACAAGGGCAACATGCGAGGTCCCGAAAGCAACCGGAAGTGCGCCGGCGGCCACCAGGTCGCATCCATCTGGTACTCGGATTCTTCAATTTGTTTAAAAGAATAAGTAAAAACAGAGAAGAGAAACGCCTTGGAAAATTCATGGCAGTTGCGATAAACGAAAGAAAAGGTGGAGAGATTTAAACATACAGTCGAGACTCGTCGGCCACAATGAATTGTGCAAAAGAACCGTCGCCAGCGAAGGAGCAAACGCGATCTCCGATTCTGAATTTGGAGACCTTGGAGCCAACTGCAACGACGATTCCAGAGTAATCAGAACCAGGGATGAAAGGAAGAGGAAGCTTCTCTTGATACTTCCCAAGAATCTGAAGATAATTGGCGTAATTCAAACTTGTGGCTCTGATCTGAATTCTTACTGACGTCGGAGAATTCAACGGCGGAATCGGATGATTTTTACTCAGTACTACCGGAGAATTTTCATCGATGGGAGACGATGTTGTTGGATCTCCTAGCTTCCTGCAAATCAACGCTTCCATTTTGTCTTCCTCTTGGTTAGCACAATTTCGTTCCGATGAAAAACCCTAGTCTAAATGTGGAAGACGATGATTTAATGCTGTCGTTTTCAGAGAGATAAAAGCGCCATAAGAAATAACGATTTATACGGCACGTCTATCAAAAATTTCGGTGGGTCATTGGCGCGATGTTCGGGCACGTGCTCTCCCCTTCCCTTTCCCCTGCTCTGTTCTTCAAGCATTCCAGTTCAGGCATCAATGGCGGTTCAAGGATTCGAAGGAACTATGCTTCTGCGCCCAATAGCTCCTCAATCGCTCGCGTTTCTCTTTCTATTTCTGCGGCTGCTTCTTCTTCTTCCTCCATCGGTGGTTCCGGTGCTGAATATTCTGGTAATTTACTCGGCTTCTTCCTTTCTTCTGGTCTTCGATGTCTGAAACTGAACTTGTGAAATCGATGTTCTTCCTTATTTATGCCCTTCGCATTCTTGGTGAATCGCCATTTTTGCATAGTTCTGTAGAATTTTTGGGTTGCTACTGCAGAAATCGAACTTTCACAATGTTTCCTTTCTTTTCTGGCTGGATGATAGAGTTGAATTTGGTTTTTACTACTGATGCTCACACAAATGTTCTATGGCTGATTTCTTCCGATCTACAGAGCAAGTGCTCGATTCCAAAGCTAAACAGAAAAGGAAAATAGCTGGTATAGATCAAGAAGAACTGTTTGAGCCAACAACTTTGGCTGATCCTGATAGTTGTTTCTGTAAGTTCAACGATTTGGAAGTACATTACAAGGTTTATGATCCGGAATTACAAGGTGACACCTTATATCAGACTCGAACTCCAACCCTGACACCAGATCCAAATCCAACTCTGCCAGTAACTTCGACTCCTCATCGATCTAACAAGATTGATCTTCCTATGATTCTGTTACATGGATTTGGAGCTTCTGTTTTCTCATGGAATTTGGTTATGAAGCCTTTAGCTAATATTACTGGTTCCAAAGTTCTGGCATTTGATCGACCAGCCTTTGGATTGACGTCAAGGGTGGATTATTTGGGGCATTCTTCTGCTGATACGAAGGACAATAAACCTCTAAATCCATACAGCATGGCGTTTTCAGTTCTTGCAACTTTGTATTTCATTGGTTTCTTAGGAGCTGAGAAGGCAATCTTGATTGGGTATGCATATTTCTGTCTTGGTGGGAATGGGAATTCATGTTTTCATGAATCTTTCCTTACAATTCAATATTACTGCATAGTTCTAATGGCACTCATGAATTTGAAGCTTTATCCTATACCATTTGAAGCTTCACGAATCATTTCATAGATAGCGACTAAGAATCATGGATATGTTGAATTATGTTAAACCACCAATCAACCTAGATGCTTAAACTTTTGGGTTGATTAGTATTAAACATGCTATCAGAGCAGGCCTGAGTTTGAGCTCTTGCCAAGTCGTTTCCTCCTCATTTAAAATGAATTCCACTTGTACGACATTTCTGAAATTCCTAATTCCACAAGTGAGGAGTGTTAGTTGAAATAATTAAATTTATCCCAACCTATAAACTTAAGTTTTTGGACTAATTGGTGGTTTAATACAATTCAATAGGACACTTTAGTTTGGTTCATGTGTCTATGCCGGATACTCTGACGCTTGTTCTACACCTATTGAATACTTGTTTGTTAGCACAATAGACATGCATTAGACTTTACTAGGTATATAAATTCATGATGAGTCAAACATTGGTTAAGGGGATATTGAACGCTTGTCAAGTATACTAATAATAAATTGAGACTGAAATGCTAACTCGGTTTTTAGGCATATAAATACTTAAATTTGTTGAATTTTAATTTTTGTCTAATATGAAAAAGGATATATACGTTTTTGAAAAATATATTGTAATTATCGTGTCACACTCATAATCGTGTTCGTGTTTTAGATTCAAAAAATGGCGGGTCACGTGTGTTAGTGTTGTGTCGTATCGTATCAATATCCGTGCTTCTTAGGATAACAACAACTTGTGACATAGGAGACTCATCAGGAAAAGAAAAGAAATAAGGTGAGATGACTCCAAATAAGTGTTTTCACCTTGGTTCATATTGTCATGAACATCTTTTATGAAATTGGCCTTAACTTCTTGTGTTTTCCACTTAAACTGAAGAGTCATTTAAAATGAACCAGAGTAGTAATGGAGAACTAATAAAAATTATCTTTGTTATTGGTCCCTTAATTTCTTGATAAGACAAAGCTGGTATGACAGATTTGATTATTCATGAATCATGAACTATGATCTGAGTGTTGAGATTTATGTAAGTGTAAGCTAAAAGTGAGCGTGCTTTCTTATCATCCTAGGCATTCGGCTGGTTCGATGATAGCTGTAAATTCATACTTCCAAGCTCCGCAAAGTGTTGCTGCTTTAATCCTTGTTGCCCCAGCAATTCTGGCTCCTATAGAAGTTAGATTGCCCCAAGACAACCCGGTCCAAGAGAACGTCTTGGATTCGAAGACTGGAGGGAATCCAGTAATGCAGGTGTTCAAGATTCTGTCTGAGGTGGCCAAGTTCATTGTGCAGTCGATGATGCAGGTGATAAAAAGAATATTTGAAATTGTCGACTCCTTGTATATAAAACTTCTGTCAGCTTTTCTCCGCTCAACCTTGATTCTAACTTTGGTAAAGTATTTAATTTTATGAATTGCTAATGATTATTCATGTCCAATTCCTTTTCTGTATTTGAGACTGAGCAAATTAGTTTTATAAACATTGTGATGTTTAGGTACGGATGATTATAGATAAAGCTGGCATTGCTGCTATTAAGAATGCTTGGTTTGATTCGGCTCAAGTAAATGAGCGCATTCTTCATGGCTATACAAAGGTAATTAATGCGAGAAGGCCATCTCATGGTAAAATTGTAGCCATTTTGTGATGGCTCTTTCAAATTTTTTATTATATATATATATATACTCATTCATTTCTGTCGGTGAAACTCGGTTTCTGATGAAAAAAATGGTATAATTGCAGCCATTGAGGACAAAAAACTGGGATAAGGCACTTGTGGAATTTGTTGCAGCAATGCTTACAGATAGGTCTTCGCCACCACTTTCAAAAAGACTACATGAAATTTCCTGTCCTGGTAAAGTTGAAATGATTTACTATGAACTCTTTATTCTCCCAACAGTATGCTGCCTGAACTTGTTTTGCATCTATTAAAAGAGAAGATGAATTGTTGTTGATTATGATTCATATCATCATTATGCCTTCCCAAGCTGGTTGATAATTAAGGCCCGTTTGATCACTATTTGACTTTTTGTTTTTGATTTTTTAAATTTAAGCATACTGTTACTATTCTAGCACATTGTTTTCATTATTTAATATCTCTATCTTACTTGTATTTTTGAAAACCTAACAAAAATTTGAAACTAAAAAAAATAGTTTTCAAATACTTTTTTTGGTTTATGAAACATGGTTAGGATTCACATACTTTCTAAAGAGAAGATGAAACATATGCTGAGAATGAGTAAATACAAGCTTGAATTTCAAAAACAAAAAATCAAACGGGCCCAAGATAATGATGTTGAAGAAAGAGAAGGACGTGGAAATATGAGAGTTGATCTGTTGGGAAAAAATGAAAGATATAAATTAAATATTGCGAAAGTAAAAATCAAATCAAAGGTCTCTATCTTTGTTAAATAAAGAAAGAACATGAGAAAGTGAAGCAAGATGAATGTGTTTCTTTTGAAAGAAAGAAATTGGTGATATACAAATGTTGTAGAAAATTGTATATCACAACATATGGTATACTCAAATTTGTGACTGTGGTGTCACAATTTCAAGAATTGTTGATCCTTGTATAGGTACAAAAGTTGACTTTTCTAATTAATAAAAATAACTTCCAGTATCTAAAACAAAACATAAGAAAACTTAAAAGACATAACTCAAATAAAGTTAAGAAAAAAAACTTAGCAATTAACAAAGAAAAACTCATAAAACTTGACAGAATCCAAAATAAGGAAGACATTTTTTAATTGATGTGACAACTTCTAACCATTTATAGAGTGGCATAGTGGTCACGAGAGTCTTAAGTCACTAAGAGGTGATAAGTTCAATTTATGGTTTTCACGTCTCTAGAAATTAATTTTTGTATAGGTGTTTTCTTGACATCTATATATTGTATGATCAAACAATATGTACCGTGACAATAGTTGAAGTGCACGTAAGCTGACCCAAACAATTACGAATATCCAAAATAAAAATAATTGACGACACAATTATGCCAAATGACATACTTGTATAAGAATGAAACATCTTAAACTTAAAACTAGCCTCGTTTGATAACCATTTTTTGAAACTTAAACTTATTTTCCCTTAAATTCGTTACAAAGTGTTTCGTCTTCCGCTGAAGAAAGTATTTGAATCATAGCCAAATTCCAAATACCAAGACAAAACAAGTTAAAGAAACTATTTTTAGTTTTCAAATTTTGAGTTGATCTTTGAAAATATAGGTAAAATGTAGATATCAAAGCAAGGAAAATCACTGGTTGGAGTAGTTGTTGTAGACTTAATTTTCAAAAACAAAAGGCCAACAAATTTTTAATTCTGACTAGTGTCTCACTTTCGCTTAGGAACAATCATATTTAGTTGCAAAGATAACTCATAGGATTTTTTTTGAACTCCTAAGATATCAAATCTTAAGTTAGTAATTATCATGTTTAAATTCATTCCCCTCCAAGCCTTTTATTATTTACCTAACTCTTACACTTCGCCAATTATAGTGGTTGAATGGTAGAATATTAAAGTAAATAGTTTAAAACATTGAAATCTAACGGAAAATATAATTAAAGAGAAAAACATTCAAATTTCAACAAAATGAAATCTGAAGTTCTCTGGCTTAATGCTGGTAAAGCCTGTTTGTTTGAAACATCGGTTGAAAAGAATAGGTGACATTTGTAAGCGTAACTGCAGCGATTGCTGGAAGTTATCGAATAGTGTTTTTTTAGGTGGATCTTGTCGAGTTCTTTGTCCAAGAAGTTATGCCATTCTTCTCAACTGGTCTGTTACTAGTCTTTCTTTTTAGCTCCTTGAGAATTCTAACTTATTAAAAGGTATCATTTTCCGCACCATTTCTTGCAAAATGGAAAAGAAAATAGGATTTGCATGTATCTAATATATTAAATATTCGTTAAGATTTACTGAGGGAAGGTGAGATATTCATTGGTATTAAAGTGGTCACCGAAAGGATTGGTGGCGCATTAGTTTCATTGTTTGGTAGTAATCTAGTTCAACACCACAATCACGGGTTCGATCCTAAAAATTGATATTTGGCTCTCATTTATTTGAGAGCAGTAATGCTCTCTATGTAGGGTTTATGGTCCTCCTCCCCTAATTTGTACTTAAAAAAAAAAAAGTCAAAGTATATCAGTTGAATTTTGCTATTTTTTTTGAAGCGTTTCAATGGTTTATTTATGCCGGTTGCTTGCATAAATTAAACCGACACTGTTTCTGCCAAGAACCATATTCAAAAGTAACTAGATTATTTCTCCTGCTCCTTTTCCCAATTCGTTCAACCGTTAGAAACTTGTTGCATTCATTAGCTTAACATAGTCTTGACATAATTGTATGAGTTCTAGTCATATATTTCTAAACATAAACTCGTCCTTATACTAATGAATCTGCTGCTCTGTTAACCGATATCAGTTCTTATTATCACGGGCGATAGCGACAGACTCGTGCCTTCTTGGAATGCTGTGAAACTTTCTCAAGCCATACCAGGATCGCAGTTGGAGGTGATCAAGCATTGTGGCCACCTGCCTCATGAAGAAAAAGTAGATGAATTTGTGTCAATTGTTCAGAAGTTCTTGTACAGTACTTTCGCGAATTCGCGCGAACTGTAATCTACATCATTACGCAGACTTTCTATATGGTTAGATTTGTATACAACTTGGGAGTTTTGAGGTTGATATGTCACATTTAACCTTCGGAAATTGGTTCTTGATTTGGATGGTCGTGTCCTTCCTATTGTGGTGAAATGTATAGAAAGCACAGCTACTCAATAGTGTTCCTTCATCGTAATTCATAGATGTGCCAGGAGTTATGAAGAGAGGCCTCTAAAATAGTTGTAATTATTGACCCGCGCTCAGGTACGAACCATTTTTTTTAAAATGCTATAATTAAAGTAGATGAACGAACAATTTTTTTTTAATACTATAATTAAAATAGATGAATGAAAAATTGCTATGTAAAATAATTTCTTAACTAAGCATATTAAAGTATGTCCTTAACTGAAAGGTTAAAAGTTCTATGTCTTGAACTGTGATGTTTCGTGATTCCTTAGTTGAATGCGTTTGTTTTTTTTGTTTTTTTTTTTAGAAAAGAGTATTTTTAATAGAAAAGAGAGAAGTTAAGGAGTTAAATGGTAGTTTGATATTTGTAGTAGTTTATTAATTAATTAGTTGTTTGAAAATTTGTATTAAAAGTGGTTGAGTAATATATTTGATGTAAAATTTAATAGAGTGGTCCGGTAAAGAGTTTAATGAGTAATTAAGAGTGATTATTTACTTCAAATATAAACGAGTGGTTAATGTGTGGTTAAAAGAGTTTTATTCTACTTTTGTATCTTATATGCATATATAAAACTTTTTCTAGCTAATCATTTTGCTTGATTTAAATTATTTAAAATTTTTATCTTATTTCCTAGAACAATTTTTGTGGAGATGACAATTCTTATTATTTTTAGCATTTAAACTTTAAAGTCTATTAATAAATAATTATCATTCTAAATATTTTATTTTAGATGTTATTTCAATTTTATATATTGGATATGTTTGCGTCTCTAATGCCAGCTGAATTATGTTCGCTTTTGCGGTAATAATACAATTTTCTTAGTCTATAATTTCATATTTGTTCTAAAGGACTATTGTTTATAATTTTATACAAATATATGTTAGTTGGTGATATGATTCCAACAACTTGGAAAAAACTAAATAAATAGGGAGAGTGTTCTTTTTTTTTTCTCAAACTTAGTATCTAGTGTTTCAATTATATATTATAAGAAGAATTCTTTCTTATTGTACAATCCCAAAACTTTAAGCTATTGAGACTCTAAAATATGAACTCAAAATGCTATAAACCAAAACCAAACTCAGTTTTATAGTTTCTTAAATCGAAAAAAAAATTACAAACAAATATTCTACCTCTTATTTAATTAATCACAGTCAAACTCAATAATAAAGAAAAACGGAAGACATCAATTTTATTTCTTCTTTTTTTGAAACCGGGAGACATCAATTTGTTTATACATATATTAAAACCATTTGTAGTCTCAAAAAAAAAAAAAATAATAATATATATATATATATATATATATATTAAAATTATTTGAAAATAAATGCCTAAAAGTAGCATAGAAATTTTTTTGTTCAGAATTTTTAATACAAATTCAACATATAGACATTGAGATTTATCCAATTCGTATTTTATTAAATTTCACTTGAATTTTTGCATTAAATCTAATGGTTTTAATATATATATATATATATATATATCAAATTTAAAAGTAACAACTAAAATAAAATATTTAGAATAATATTTAAAATTTACAAATAAATTTAGAAATTCGTGAATATTAAAGAGAGAGGAGCACCTTCCCGAAACACACCATGTGAAGAAAATAAAATTGTCCAAAAAAGTTTTTAGTCTTTCTTTGCATATCTAAAACATATAACTAACGAAATTCACAACTTCTTACTCCTTATAAATTTATAATGAAAAATTTATAAAACTAATTGATTTTTTAAATGTATATATTCGTTAGTTAATGAGTATTTTCAATATCATAATAATTTTCAGATTTTAGAATTAAAAAATTGAATAAAAAAACATTATATATATTTATTTATTTATCAATAATTCTTTTTAATGAAATTGTTACATTTTTTTTTTATTGAATTACTCGTAGTGTTGAAATTTTCTAGTTGATGTTATATTAATAATTAATGATATTTTATGTCAAGAAAAAAAAATTATTCGAAATTTTCTCTTAATAATTAATCATTTTTTTTAAATCTTCTTTAGAAAATTATTATGATATTAAAAAAACAATTAATTAACAAATATCCACACATTTCAAAAAACCCATTAATTTACAATTTTTTCATTATAAATTTATAAGAGTTAATAAATAAATTTATTAGTTATAGGCTTTTAGAGAGACAAAACAAATACTAAATATTTTTTGGATAATTTATAATTTCCATTCGTGAAAATCTCTTAAAATTGACTTAAATGTGTTAATTGTAACATTTTTCAAAGAAGCTGACTGTTCAAATGGAAAGTTTAAGGACTTGATTGTTACAAACACATACTTTAGGAGTGGTTTGTGCAAATTTTTTTTTTTTTTTTTATTCTCTTAATATTAAATGGATTTTCTTGAGAGGTAAGGCACCTATGAAGGAAAAACAAAGAAATATAATACGAAAGAACAGGATGCGTACATGAAATTGATATTAACAAAAATAAATGTATAGCATAGGTTTTTTTTTTTAATTTTTCTGCGATTTAAAGTATTTAAAACTTATGGCTGAGAGAAGAATCCATAAAATAAACCTAAAAAATAGAGAGTAAAAGTTTTCTCTCTGACTTTCTGTTTGGTTGTCGTTAAAACAATTTCCGAAAGCTAAGCTAATCATTTCAACTCCACATGGCAATCCAATCCTTGGATCTTCTTAGAAGCCATTGCCATCATCTTCCGAGCACTTTACTCGCCAAACGCAACCTACCTAGAATAGCAAGAACGATAGCCCGTACCGGCTCATGTAGAATTTCAAAAGCATTTGATTCTGAATTGGTTGATTTCTTGATTGTTGTTCTTTTTCCTGTAATGTATTGTGAATTTTGATCGGTTCTTTTGGAAATGGTGTAGAATACAGCGACAAGGAAGGCTATAGAAGAAGAGGAGCTCCAGGAAGACGGCAATGGCGCCGAAGAAGAAATTGCATGGTGTTGACGATGAGTTGCTGAAACTTCTTGATGCTAACATGGACCACGTGTCGGCTAGACGCCGAGCCCGGGAAGCGTTCAAAAGAATTCAGCTCGGAATCGATCACATTCTGTTCAAGGTATTTTGGTTTCTCGTGTACGTTATTTAAATCTACGTCGATTGTGGATATCCGATGCGTTGTTATTTGTTCGGTTTTTGTAGTATTCGAGCTTTATTTTCTATTGGATTTCAATGAATTTTTTCGTTGTTCTTTTTCAGACACCAAACGAAGGATTAAAGACGGCAGAGGTAATATCTAAAACTGAATATTCGTTCTGTTCAATATGATTTTAGTACTATAACCATCATGGTATTAAGAAACCAAAATGTTATAGATTATGGAATGACCACCTACCATTTCGAAATTCTGTAAGTTGATTCTAGTGTATTTCACTTACTGAGATGGTATAAATTTTAAGCTTATAGACCACGCCAATTTGGAAATTTGAAACGAAGTTAGATGAATCAATTAACATTTATTCTTACATTTCACGGGCATGGGTTTCTAGCAGCCAGCCCTGTTGTGCGTTTAGCATTCTATGAAATTTCCAGAATCTAGACTTGCCTAGGGTAGGGTACATGAATGAATGGAGAAGATTGAGGTTCAAAAATAAAAGTTGGATGTATCTGAGTTGAATTAGATACTTTGTTGAATGGTTAAAATTTTTATTTGGCATGGAAGAGAAGGCAATTGCAAAATAATATAAAATGAGTTTCTTTTACATTATTGTGACTAAGAGAAGGAATTTTCCTTTTTTGACACTTGTGTTTGTGTGTTGTTCTGATACCGTGGATGCGATTTTGCTCTCTGTTTAACAAAGTGATGTCAAAGCTTGATTCTTTAATTGAAAGTGAACACTTTTGTTTATATTCCCTTGCAAATATTTTCCATGCTGTTCTTTGGTAGTGATCATTACATTAGTATGTTTTGATCATCCCTTTGTGATTTCATATTCTATCAATAAAATTTTGGTGTTCAAAAGAAGAAGAAGAAAAATAGAGTCACGTGCTTTGCTAAGATATTTTTTACTCATATTCAAAACTACTTTGTTGCATGAACTAGTTATAAACAAAAATTTGTTGGTTATATAATTAAGTTTAGGAGATATTGAGTTCTAGTCATAGTCAAGTTGTTTACTCTCTAATTAGAATTGAATTCCACTTGTAAGACATTTATCAAATTTTTAAGTCCACGAGTGAGAGAGAGTATTAGTTGATACAATTAAATTTACTCCGATCCATCATCTTAAGCTTTTAGATTGATTGGTGGTTTAAAATAATTCAACAAAATTACAAAATCCTTCTGTACTTTCTGGAAGTTCTATGCAAAAGCTAAGATGATAAATGTTTTTGGTAGTCATGTGAGATCAACTCCAGAGGATTGAGTATATTCTCAAAATGCTGGGTTCCGGAGACTGCCCGTCCTAAAGCAATGGTGTATTATTGCCATGGCTATGGAGACACCTGCACATTTTTCTTTGAAGGCATGTGGCTTCTGTCCAGCGATAGAAATGGCCTAGTTTTTGGTTTTGTATGCTTTAATAGGAATCTTTTTTCTTTGTGTAATTATTATTTCAGGAATTGCAAGAAAGTTAGCATTGTCAGGATATGGTGTCTTTTCTATGGACTATCCAGGATTTGGTCTTTCAGAAGGTCTCCATGGCTTTATACCAAGTTTTGACAGAATTGTAGATGATGTCATTGAGCATTACTCCAAAGTGAAAGGTGTGTTAATTTACCTAATTTTGTTGTTTACTGAGCTGAAAATGTTTATGTAGTGAGAATTTTCCTCGGAATGAATCTTGAGCAAGGCTATTTTGCTTTATTCTTCAAGTTAAAACTATATTCTGGCCATGAAGGGAAGGGAAGGGAAGAGTAAATTAGTGATCAATGAGATGTAATATGGTGGGCCAAACGGTAGGAAGGGATCCTTCATCCCTTCCCTTCCCTTCCAATTCCTTCCCATCACACTAAACATACCCCTTATATCTCTTGCTACCTTCGAGCATACGACCAATATTTGGAGGGATGATTCAAATATTTGTTGTACGGATTTTCAACAACGCAATTCCAACATGCATGTAGTTTATATTATACTCTTCTCGTGGAAGGTATTAGCTATTAGGTATGCATCACATGGGTTTTGGTTTTGCATCCTGTATAATTCTTGCATCTAAAGATGTTGGGGCTCTTTTGTGTATGTGGGTAGTTCTGGGTAGCCCTCTTTTGGTTTGGCAATGATTTTTTTTTTTCAGTCCATCTTTCTTTCTCTCTTTAATTTTACTTGATTTTTTAATAAGAAAACCATTTTGTTTTTTCGTTTTTGAAAATTAAGCCTACAACCATTAATGTCAAACTATGGTTTTTCTTACTTTGATATCTATATTTTATCTATGTTCTTAGAAATGAAACAAAAATTTGATAACTAAAAAAGTGGCTTCCAAAATCTTATTTTACTTTTTAGAATTTGATTGAGATTCTAATACTCCTCTACTGGAAGATGAAACTCCCTATAGAAAATTTGAAAGAAAATGAGCTTAAATTTCAAAACAAAGAACAAGAACCAAATGGTAATCAAACGGAGGTATAGGTCTTTCAATGACAATTCTTTATTACCTCGTTTCTGATATACAAAAAATGAAAATCCTTTATCAAGAAATTTATTTACTTGATCCCAAGGGCAGAGAATCCGGAGTTTAGTGCTCTCCCAAGCTTTCTCTTTGGGCATTCTTTGGGTGGAGCTGTGGCTCTGAAGGTACACTTTAAACAACCTCGTTCGTGGACTGGTGCAGTTCTTGTTGCGCCAATGTGCAAGGTATCTTTCTGAAGGTTTTTTTCTTTTTTCTTTTTTTTTAATCACTTTCCTTTTAAACGAGGGCTCCAATTAACTAAAAGGTTATCTCTAGATTGCAGATGATATGGTTCCACCATGGGCTGTAGCACAAGTATTGATCGGAGTGTCTAGATTCCTTCCGAAGTACAAGTTGGTTCCACAGAAAGATTTGGCTGAGGCAGCTTTTAGAAACTTGAAGTATAGAGAACTGGTTAGCCCCTTTAGAAGAATGTTTATATTTGAACAAAATGATGGTATAAAAAATAACAAATGCATGCCAATAACAAATCCCTGTGAACTTAAGTGAGTGAGTGATAATATTTTACCTATTCTTCTTCTATTGATCTTTGCTCTAGAAGTTCACATGGGTCTATTCGTACTTTTTAAAATATAGTTTTTATTTTGAATGTTAATAGTTATAAATTGGCATGCTTGGGAAGGGATGAGAAGAGAACACGGTTTGGCATATCGAATTATGTCCCATCAATCACTAATTTACTCTTACTTCCATTCTTGCTCTTCCCTTCTTTTCCCTTCCCGTCGTAGTCAAACATGCACTTTTATGTTTAATTTATTTATTCAATTTTTCATTTTGCATTTCTATGAATGCAGACAGCATATAATGTCATTGCATACAAGCATAAACCACGCGTGCAGACTGCGATAGAGATGATGAAAACTACGCAAGAAATAGAGCGCAGATTGAAAGAAGTACTATACTCAACTTTTTGATTATATACTCAACTTTTTGATTATATGTTTTTTTCTCAATTATTTTGTTCTAATGGTCTTCATGGCGCATGTTTTTCGTTATAATTTTTTAGCATAGATTTAAGGTGTTCCTCAGAAAATCGCTTTCTTTTATGAGAAAT
>JBBMEG010000027.1:708517-720176 GCA_037832605.1 Cyclanthera cordifolia
ACACCCTCGAACATATCGTTGTATATATATATATATATATATATATATATATATATATATATATATATGCGCGTGCGTATAAGAGAAGAGGACGAAGGAGCAAACCGCCATTTCCGAAAGGCCCAGAAGCTTGCCCAGAAAAAAGCCCAATTCTAAATAACAAGGAGCGAACTTCATTTTTCGAAAGGCCCAGAATCTTGCTCCGGAAAAAGCCCAATTCCAAATACGAAGGAGTTATTTGTTCGAGGTTTTTAACCTTTTATTATAAATAAATTTTGGTTAAATTATAAATTTAGCTTCTATCATTTCAACGAAGTTATAGTTAATTTTTTATATTTTAAAACTTTCAACTTTAACTCTATATTTGGAAAAATTTATACTTTAAGCCATAAATTATGAGATTTGATAAATTCTTAAAAATAGTTAATTGTTCGTAATTGTTAATAATAAAATACGTAAATATTTGTTTTTTTTTGTTGGTACAAGTTGAGAATGGGACAACAAATCCTATATAGAAAATAATACGAAAACTCGAATCATTAATCAAATGAATGCTAATGCAACATTAACACTAATTTGAGCTATGCTCACTTTCGAGAATATATATTAATAAAGTTGGGAATATATATTAATATTACCATTGACTATATTCACGTCTACAAAAAGTACTTTATCATAAATAAAATTGACAATTCAATAGCGAATATAAGAATATGAACATGGAAGAAAATAATGGATCAAAAAGTATAATGAAAGCAAAAAACACGCACAGATTTATGCGATTAACTATATTAATAGATATAGGGGAAAACAATTTTATTAACAGGCAAAAAAAATACAATAATGTTAATCATATGAACTAGAGTTTTATTAGGAGAACACCGATAATTAATTGATCAGTGAGATCTCTAACTAAGTAATCATGGCAACATAATTTAAGGTATATGTTAAGAAACAAAAATAAAAACTCATCAATGTTGATATCTTTCAAATGACCAAAATTCACCAATTTTTAGGGTAAATAATAAATGTAGTCTCTATAATTTCAAGAAAGTTAAAGTTTAGTTCATATTACTTGCAAATCTATAATTTAATCCCTATGGTTTGAAAAAATATACATAATTTAATTCATATAATTTGAAGAAATATAGAATTTAGTCTTTATATTAAAAAAAAAAAAAATTAGTCTTTATGATTTGCTAAAATCTAAAAAACAGTCAATGTTATTAGTAAGTTGTAGGCGAATTAAGTACTGAATGATGTATTTTATGTTGGTCAATCAATTACTTATCTCACTCTTATCATTAAACAAAAAAAAAAAAAAGTTTCTAACTATTTTATTAGCAAACAATTACAGACGCATACTACTTTTTATATTTTATAAAATTTTTGGGACTAAATTCTAAATTTTCAAATGATAGGAACTAAATTACATATTTCTCCAAATCATATGACTAGAATCTAGATTTTCAAACCATAAAGACTAAATCTCAACTTTCTTCACACGAATATGGACTAAATTTATAACTTACCCACATTTTTATTTATTTGATTATTATTATTTTATTTATTTTCGTAGAAATATAGAAACTAGAAAGAAAATGGATAAAAAAAAAAGACATGTATTTAAAACTTATGGCGGAGAGTAGATTTCATGAAAATAAAAACACACACAAAGCAAAGTAAAAGTATTCGATCTGATTTTTCCGTTTGGTTATGGTAAACTATTCCAAAAGCTAAATCATGTCAACTCCACATGGCAATCCGATCATCGAATTTCTTTAGATGCCATTGCCATAATATTTCCAGCACATTACTCGCCACACGCAACCTACCTAGAATAGCAAGAACTTCATCGAATGCCCGCGCAAGTAAAATTTCAAAAGCATTTGATGAATTTGTCGAGTTCTTGATTTTTCTTTTCTGTAACGTATTTCGGATTTGGTGTAGTATACAGCGATAAGGGAGATTCGAGAGGAAATAGGAGCTCCGAGAAGGCGGTAATGGCGGCGAAAAATAAATTGGACGGTGTCGACGAGGAGTTGCTGAAACTGCTTGATGCTAACATGGATGACGTTTCGGCGAGACGCCGTGTCCGGGAGGCGTTCAAAGAAATTCAGCTCGGAATCGATCACATATTGTTCAAGGTGTTATGGTTTTGCGATTCTTTTGTAGTTTCATGTTTGTGTTTGTTTTTGAGGTTTAGATCGATTTTGGATAGATAATCTTGTTTTTGAAGTATGGAATTCGATTTTTCTTTTGGATTTGAATGATTTTTGTCGATGTTCTTTTTCAGACACCAAGCGATGGATTGAAGATGAAAGAGGTAATCTCTAAAATTGAACATTCTTTGCTGTTCTATTTGATTTTATTGTATTTCCAGTTATTGAGATGATATAAATTTTAAACTCATAGACCACAACAGTTTGGAAACTCGGAACGAAGTAAGACGAATCAATCGCCATTTGTTCTTACAGTTTCTTTTACATTTCACGGGCATAGGTTTCACTTTCTTGCAGTCAGCCTACTGTTCCATGAAACGCGAAATTGTTGGTTTATACCAAATGAAGGAATTTTATTGAAGTCTAACTAAATTACCCAAACAGCCGGTAATTAAAAGAAATGACCTATACAGCTGGTTGTAAATGACTTAGAACAAAATATCTAGTTCCATCTTGAAACTTTCCTTGTAGTACGCATATGAGCCCTAACCAAATTCCAAAAACCAAAACAAGTATTTGGCAACTATTTTATTTAACCATCAAGTTTTGGTTTGGTTTTTAAAAACACAAGTAAGATGGAGATGTAAAAATGAAAACTTTGCATTGAAATAGTAGTTATAGACTTAAATTTTAAAGATCAAAAACAAAAAATCAAATGGTTATCAACATGGTCTTGGCTTTCAAAATTTTCTCCGGTTCTTAAAAACAAGTAATTGAATTCAACAACTTCAAATCCATGAGGTCTTAGTCATGGGCGTATTATGCTGCAAAGCTATTGCTCTTTTGGCTTACCAACTATTATTTTGTAGTGCTCATTAGTATATTTGTATCTACCCATTGTGATTCCATCTATTAATAGAAGTCTAGTGTACAAAAAAAAAAAAAAAAGTTTTATGTGCATTGGTAAGATATTAGGAACTCTTTTTCAAAGCTGCTCTCTTACATGAACCAGTTATTGGTGAAAGTTGTAAAACCCTTCTGTACCCTATGCAATCTTGTTTCCAAGCTAAGATGATCGATCTTTTTGGTACAGTCATATGAGGTAAACTCCAGAGGATTAAGCATATTCTCAAAATTCTGGATTCCAGAGACTATCCGTCCTAAAGCAATGGTGTGTTATTGTCATGGCTATGGAGATACCTGTACATTTTTCTTTGAAGGCACGTGGTTCCTGTTGTGTAATAGAAATGGCCCAGACTGTTGTTTTGTATATGATAATAGGTGTTAACCTCTTTTGTGAATTGTATTTCAGGAATTGCTAGAAAGCTAGCATTGTCAGGATACAGTGTCTTTTCTATGGATTATCCAGGATTTGGTCTTTCAGAAGGTCTCCATGGCTTTATACCAAGCTTTGACCGAATTGTAGATGACGTCATTGAGCATTTTTCCAAAGTGAAAGGTGTGTTAACTTACCAAATGCTGGTTGTTACTGAGCTAAAAATGTTTACAGCAAGAATGCTGTAGAACTTTCTGATAAACCCCGATTGTCAAGGTTTACTCTTTAAGGAAGAAGGCAAGGGAGAAAGATGACGTGTAATGGGTTGTTATATTTTGTTATTTGAGGGGAATCTATTATGTGGGTGGGCCCAAGAGTTCGTTACTGAGGGAAAGGTTAACTTATAAGTATCAGTATTTGGGCATCACAATAGCCATCTTGTTATTGATATTGATTTGGGAATTCTCTTTGAAAATTAGAGGAGAGTGGAGTGCTCTTGAACTTCCCGTAGTTATTGTTGATAAATAAAATTGATAGAATCCTATCACTTGCCTTAGAATGGGTCTTGAGGAATGCTATCTTGCTTCATTCTTTAATTTAAGCCTATACTTTATTTCTTGCTGCCTCTGGGCTTCTCAATATTTGAAGGGATTATACATTTATACGCACAATGCTTAAACTGCAGTCAATGAAGAATTTAATTCTTGCATTGCTTCTGTGTTTTGTATGTGTAATCAATGATTTTTGTGGTTTGCATATCTTTTTCTTAAACCAGAAACAAACCTTTTCATTGAATTAATAAAAAGAGGCTATTGCTTCATAATACTAGAGTTTGTATACCTTTGCAACTTATGCCTATGTTATCTGGTAAAATAAGGATCCAACATATCCTCCCAATCCCCCACCCATGGAAAAGATAATATGTTTTGTTTTGTGGAAACGACCTTCTATATGTACCACCTCTGCCAAAATATTTGTTTTATGTTACTGATGTCTCAACAGAAACCATTCAAACAAATAACAAAGTTTTCAATGAATTCTTTATTCCAAGGGCAGAGAACCCCGAGTTTAGTGCTCTCCCAAGCTTTCTCTTTGGGCAGTCTTTGGGTGGAGCTGTGGCTCTCAAGGTACACCTAAAACAACCTCATTCATGGACTGGTGCAGTTCTTGTTGCACCAATGTGCAAGGTATCTTTCTAGAATTGTTTTTTATTACACTTTCCTCTTTAGCAAAGGTTCTAATCTTCTAAAAAGTTACCTCTAGATTGCAGATGATATGGTTCCACCATGGGCGCTAGCACAATTATTGATCGGAGTGTCTAAATTCCTTCCGAAGTACAAGTTGGTTCCACAGAAAGATTTGGCTGAGGCAGCTTTTAGAGTCTTGAAGTATAGAGAACTGGTTTGTCCCTTGAGCAGAATGTTTATTTTTAAAAAATGGTGGTAACAATGCCTCTTATGGGTGGGAGGGATTCTAATAAATGCATGCTTGTTCATGGTTGAGTGAGTGATAATCATTTTACCTATACTCGTGTCGTGGTGGTCTTTGCTCTAGAAGTTCACATAGATTTATCCATCCTATTTTAAGTGAAGTTTTTAATCCGATTGTCAGTCGATATATTTATATTTTGTTTCTTTTTTGGATTTCTATGGATGCAGGCTGCATATAATGTCATTGCGTACAAGCATAAACCACGTTTGCAGACTGCAGTAGAGATGTTGAAAACTACGCAAGAAATAGAACGCAGATTGAAAGAAGTAGGCTATACTCACAACTTTTTAGTTATGATATATATAATTTTTCTAATATTTTATTTTTCAAAACATAGATTTCAGGTGCTCGTCAGAATATCAATATCTCTTCCTGTTTTTGCTGTTGAAGATTTAAAATATTGAACTCTGGCTATTGGCAGTTATTTCTTAAATGTGATTATGATCAGGCGTGTAATGAGCCAGGCTTAAATAGGTGTAGATTAACGTGAGGAACATATGCCTGTTTAAGCCTTAGGCATGTTATGTGATTAAAAGGAGGGGGAGGGTAGCCCAACCAATGAGCAAGCTTTTAAATGAAATAATTCAAGAGACCAACACTACCCAGAAAAAAAAATGGCATATAGAAAAAACACCCAGGAGGAACCAAATTGGGACTAGCCAAACAAACAAGAAAAGAACTTCAATCGAAGAGAATAAAGCCTAACGAATAGTTACAAATCTTTAGACACAAACGTCCAAATCGAGGTGTAAATCTAGCTAAGGCCAAGGATCCAAACTTCTCCACAAAACACTCCACTCCCTTGAAGATCCTGTTATTTCTCTCTCGATTATGCCCCTTAAAACATCAAGGAAACCAATTAGCAAATAAAATATTATTAGAAAGTGAGGGCATCCATCTCACAACCAATTGGCAATGAGAGTAGTCCATCTTGTCTTATAAATGTGTTGAATTCTCACCTTTCCAACGTGGGAGAAGTGCCACAAGGTGAATATCTCTCACACATATGAAAGCAAAAAACAAGCCGTTGCTAATCAAGCGAGTAGACTGGCAATTCCAGAACAAATGGTTCAGTTCTTCAGATGCCTTCCTATTGAGAATGCACCATTGCAGGTCCTATAAGAAGGAAGAAGGTCTTTAAATGTCTTATACAGCGTGTAAAGTCAAGAGTTTAACCTTTTATAAATTTTCACCTTTTACAAGGAGAGTATAATGGGGAGGTAGAGAATAAGAGATTAAAGAAAGAACCACAATTGAACCCTTTCGAAGGGGCTACAGCATACAATCTATGACTTACACCCTGTTTCAGTAAGATTACTTTTAGTATCAACCTTTTTGTGTGTGTTATATTGGATGGTATGGTGCTGCTCTACATATAACCATACTTAGCTCCCAGAGGCTCTGCCGAAATGGTGTTTAAGGGAAAATTGGTAATCCTTTAGAAAAATTGCAGCTTCAACTGTCATTTGGCTTCTTCTTCTTTTTGTACTCCAGTTCTTCTAGTTAGCACGTTCAATCATAATCAACCCAAAAACATACTTTATAGGTTGGAGTAAATTTATTGTATAAACTAGCACTTTTCATCACTTATAGACTTTCAATAAGTGGAGTTCAGTAATAATTGAAGAGGAAACGACTTGGTATGAGTTTACAAACTATGAAGCACGGACACAGACACTGTCATGGGACGCGAACACGACAGGACCACAAACGACACGCCAATTTTGAAAAAACTTGGTCATGGACACGTTTGGTGTTAGGAAACAAACAAAGTGTCCCACATTAGTTAAAAGAGGGGAAAATCATGAGTCTATTAGTGATGATAACTATCTCTATTGATACGTGACCTTTTGGGTGAAGCAAAAAACAAAGCTACGAGAGTGTATGCCCAAATTGGACAATATCAATATTAATGTGGAGACTTGGGTAAGGTTGTCATCTTTATCAATTGGTATCAGAACTGTGCCTTTAACTTAACCATGTCATTAGATCGCCTCAGTGTAGGACAAAGACGTTTGGAGCTCGAAGATGAAAATTTATGGTAGTTTTACCAAACTGGTAGTGTACTCTCAGGAGGAGTTTGGTCTGGATGTGACCTAGATAATTAATTAGTGGTGTACTCTCAAGAGAAGAGGAGCTAGTCAGATATAATAGTGGTTGCGGTTAATCCGGTTTTTTGAACCAACGGTGTACTCTTAGGAGAAGGAGTTAGTTTGAGTATCAGCTAAACGGATTGACTATATGATGGGAGGCTCGGTCTTTGTTCGAGTGTAGGATATTATCTTCTAGTGCTGAATGCAGAAGATGAACCCACAGAGAGGTTTGGTTGAACTTTGTTTGAGGAGAGGATTGTTAGGATACAAACAAAGTGTCTCATATTGATTAGAAGAGAAAGATAATGGGTATATAGGTGATGAAAACTATCTTCTTTGATATGAGACATTTTGGGTGAAACAAAAATTAAAGTCTCGAGGGTGTATGCTCAAAGTGGACAATATCGTATAAATGTAGAGATTTGGATAGAGTTGTCATCCTTGTCATTTGTGATGCATCAATTTTTATATATATAGTAATAAATTAATAATAGTAACCAGAACAAATAATATGAAAACAAACCATGATTTTATTCGAAGTACTTTGGTTTTGACACCTTTTTCTATGCTTAAATAATTTTTAAGAAATCATTTACTTGATGGGATTTAGAGATTAACCCAAGAGAGGGGACTTGTTGTTGTTTGAGTGGAAGGATGTGAGGCGAGTCTTGTTGAAGATGAATTGGAGGAGAGGCAAAGTGACGAGAACAATTCTTTCTCTAAAGTAGACATCGAGTAGATTGTTGGAGATGTTTTCCCTGTTTTGTTCAAGATTAGATTAGTTTTTTTTAGAAGATAAAAATTGCGAGTTTTACTTTTTCATAGTGGGTTAATTAAAAGAAACAAAATGGATCATTTTATTTGTGTAAACAAACTATTTTTTTTCAGAAAAAAACCCTGCAAACGTGTTTTTGGCATGTCTGTTATTAAAAAAAAATAAAAATAGTGTCAATGTTCGACATAACACTCCACCCTAAATGAAGTATCCATGCTTTATAGTTTACGAATAAGGACTTTCTACCTACTCTGATACTTCGTTGCTAGTCAAACTCAAAGTTATTCTAACTTATTTGCTTCGTTAGCCAATTGGAGAGCCTTTGTTACTCCACGTGGGTTGTACATTCTCTCTTTTCTTTTTTATTTATTTATTTTTTTTTTTGAGGACATTCTTTTTTATCCTTTGTTCGACTCACTTTTGTACTTTGGTTGCATCACTTCACTTATTCTCTTGTTGAAAAAAAGGCTGTTTTATCACAGAATGAAATGTCGCTTCTCATTTTATTTAAGAATCTAATTCTTAAAGTTGATTCTCGTTGAAAAAAAAAACAAAAAACAAAACTTTGAGAACTAAATCAGTATATTGAAATGTCTTATAGGTTTCCCTGCCATTGTTGATCCTGCATGGGGAGGCTGATATTGTTACCGATCCATCCGTGAGCAAGGCATTGTACGAGAAAGCGAGCAGCTCGGATAAGAAGATAAAACTTTACAAAGATGCATACCATTCTCTTTTAGAGGGCGAGCCAGATGAAATGATAATTCAGGTCTTTGGCGACATCATCTCATGGCTGGACGAGCATTGCAAGTAACGGTTTTGGACCGATTTGTCGCCGTTCTTTTCTGTGTAAGATATGCTGCGAAAGAAAGGGAAAGGAAATGACATGAAGAAGTGATTTAGAAATTATGTTATTAGCTTGCAACATAAGGAAGCTGTTGAAGTAATGTATTAATAATCTTTTTATTTTTATATTTTGTGGAGATAATATATTTGAAAGTAGACCTTTTTTTTCCTCATAATTTGAACTTTTATTTCTTACATATAGGATAAACAACACATCATGGTCTTTTTCAGTGAGGCTGAAGTTAATGGTTTCAACAATCTATTTTCAAAAATGGTTTTGCAATCATAGTTCAATTTTGAAATTAAACAAATGTGACAATCAGAATCAATTTATATTTATATATGACACATTTGGTATTTTTTGAAAATTAAGTTTAGAAAGTATTGCTCTTACTTTATTCTTTTTCATGTGAACCAACTCAAAATTTTAAAATTGAAAACTATTTTTAAAATTTTATTTTTGTTTTAAGAATTGGGATAAAAAATTTAATATTTTCTTTCAAAAAAAGAAATTCAATGTAGCAGAATGATTAGAAAATAACCGAATGGGTCAGTGGCGCAGTGATTTTATTGTACCACTCGTTTGTATTTGTTAGTTAACAATCTCTCTTAACCATTTATCAAAATTTCTATCGAACTATTCAATCAAATTTCACAGCAAACATACCACTCAACTATTACTAACATCAATCCTCAAACAAGTAGTTCATTACCTAATCATTACTAACACTTGAGTAGTTAACAACTCCAAACTATCGTTAACCCTTCCACTCCACTCTAGTCTACAAAAAACAAACACACTCATAGTGTCTTACTACACATGTTTTAAAAAACTAAACCATTGAAAACAATTTTTTGTTTTTTATTTTGAAATTTGGATAATAATTCAAATACCTACAAAAACTACGATAGATAAATCCGAAAGAAATAAATTTACTTTTCGTAATCAAGAAATTATACGGTTGTCAAATGTGTCTTATTCAAGGAAAAAAAATTCAAAAAAATTCAAAAAAAAAAAAAAAAATCAAACGGTGTATAAATGTATATGGAATGGATTAAAAAAAAAATCTGGTTGAGTTAAAAATGTTAAAAGCTGAGTTCACAAAGATTCAAGATTTATCACTACAAGCTTAAAATAAATGGGCTTGTTGGATCAATTCAAAGTAATAGTTCTAACAACTAGGCCCTTAAAATATAATATCAAACTTGCTATATATTTTCAACATATGAAAGTAGGCTAATGGGTTTTTTAATTACTATCTTTCCGACCAATAAAAGTAGTAGCTCAATAATACGAGTGTGAACCTGATGGTTAAGAGGTTGCAGGTTTGATTTTCTCCACCCCTAATTTTGTAATCTAAAAAAAAAAAAATCAAATAGTTTCTTTTGTAATCGTTTTAAGATAAATGCTCTAATTGAAACATTACAGAGTATATCGAGTTTGGTTAGTCATTTGTGAATCGAAAAATTGTACACATCAATATTTAAGGAAAAAAAAAAAAACGTAGGCACAATCTTACCCTAACTAAGAACATACCTTGATCATTTGGATTGAATAAATTTGTAAATCAAATAACATTACTTTGATATAAAATAATGTCTATTCAGCCAATCCACACTACCAATGAAATAATATATGTATTTTTTTTATTTTTTAAATTTCAACCCAATATTCGAGGTTGATGGATTCAAACCTCTTACCTCCTAATTAAGGATATATGCATTACAACTAAACTTTGACGATAATTTTTCTTACGTCAATTACACAGAGTGAAACCAATAGAACAGTAGATCAACGACATTAGTGAACGTCGAAGAACCATGAGGTCACTATATATATATATATATACACAGTGGATTTCTCAAATTCAACTCTTTTGAAGAACATGAACAAAAAAAAAAAAAAGACTTGCATAAAAGGAAGTAGAGAATATTGATTGAAATATTATTGGGTGATACAAAATGTAAAAGTTTTCAAAGTATAGATTGCCATTCTGAATTTTTTGAATTGAAGTGGTTCATCCACTTGGTATTTTATTTGTGGTTGTGGCTCTACAAACATCTTTTTGAATAAACTTTGGTTGTCTCCTTCACCAATCTTATTATATCAAAACTTATGTGATCAAATTATTAATTAAAAGCAAAAGATTTATTTTCAACCCAAAATCTATTCAAATCTTGCACAGTTATTTTGATACACAAAGTTGAGCTTTTAGATTTTTTTTTTCTTTTCTTTTCCCTTTTTTTTAATGGATAAAATTTTATTGCACTTCTAACCCTCTTAGAGTAAGACAAAAAAAAAAAAAAAAAAAAAAAAAAAATCTTATTAAAGTCAACTTCACTTATGTCAACGCTTTTACTAATCAAAATAAGAAGTGAGCAATATACATTGAAAAATATAATGTCAACCCAATTTTTTTTTTCCTTTAAAAATATAATTTCGTCTTTAAATTTTAGAAGTTTTTATTCATTTTACTTTATTGATTGCATTAAGTTTAAATCTAATACATCGATTACTTTTTTTTTTAAATTCAAAAGATTTTTCAAATAAAATCATAATAAAAGGGTTCAATTCCTTTACCTCAATTATGGTTAAATTAAAAAAAAAAAAACAAGTATATATATTTCTCTTATTTTGCTTTGAATTTAACAGTGAATATTATTGATTTATTCTCATTTTTTATTTGAGTTTATTTTAATTTCTAAATTCAATTTCCATTCATTACTAATATAAATAATTAATTGGTAAATGATTATTAAAACAATAGTAAATAATGTATGGTGGTGAGGGGTTGGCTTCTATCTCGGTGGCTTATCATGAATGATATGTTGAAAAATTACATGAAAGAGAAATTTTATTGATTAATTGGTTCACTGCTTTGACTTGACACTTACAAATTTCTTTTGCAGGTCCATGCATAACCCCACATTTTTCTACTTTGCTTTGACCATTTTTATTTTATTTACTTTTGACATTATTTTTTTTTTTTTGGAAAAAAGAAAGGCAAACTATATA
>JBBMEG010000027.1:730025-741266 GCA_037832605.1 Cyclanthera cordifolia
TTCACCATTCTAACTTAACTCTTGGTTGGAATCAAGTGTTGAGTTTTTCCATATTTGTGAGTTTTTACAAGGATCCTTGAAGGACCTCTAGCTTTGTAAAACCAAGCAACCTTTGAGCTTATTAGGGTTAGTCGTGGAGGTTAGGACTCCTCTAGAGTCGACCAAGCCAAAGTAAAGCATGAAGACGTGCACCTAGTGGCGTCCCTAGTTGCAATGAGTAGACCAACCCGAGTGGGTTGGTAGTGGAGGTTAGGACTCTTTTGTGGACGAGTCGACCGAGTCCAAGTAATGTTTAGGGATGTTGTACCCCGTAGCGTCTTAGGGTTACAACGAGTAGGCCAATCCAAGTGGATTGGTCGTGGAGGTTAGGAATCTCCCCAAGATTCGATCGAGTCCAAGTAACGCAAGGAGACGCTGCACCCCGTGGCGTCCCCAGTTACAACGAGTAGGTCAACCCGAGTGGGTCGGTCATGGAGGTAAGGACCCGTAAGGGTTGACCGAGTCCAAAATCGACCTCTAAGAAGGACGGTTGAGTAGGTCAATCCGAGTGGGTTGGTTGCGGAGGTTAAAACTTTCTTGTGGATAAGTCGACTAATTCTAGTAGCGCCCGGAGACGCTACACACTGATAGGTTTGGGCATTTAGAGAATAGGAGTGAGTATAAGGGTATATGAGCAATTAGTTGGAGAGTTTGTTAGATAATATGATTATAAATAGAGGGAATGGGTGAGTGAAGGGCGTATCAAAATATTGAGAGTTTTCTTAGGGCTCAAGAGAGGTTTCTCTAGAAAAAGGGAAGGTTTCTTAGGGCTCAACAACCTCAATCATCTTCTTCATTGCCTCTCGCTCAACTTTCTTTCGTTCTTCCTTTGCTTTCCTCTCGATCTTTCTTCGTTCTTCCGCTTCTCTAAGTAGCTTAGATTCTTCTTTCCAAGAATCAATCAATGCTATCAAACGATGTATTCCTTCACGCACGAACTCAAAATCACTTGCATCCATGGTCAGAATCGTACGGCTCTGATACCAATTGATAGAACCTAAATTGTATTACGAAATAAAAGAGAACCAAAATATAAACTAACCAAGTTTTGATAGGAACTTGGAACCTCCCTTTCTCTAGAGAAAATTTCTCTTGAGCCCTAAAAAAACTCTCAATATTTTGATAGGCCCTTCACTCACCCATCCCCTCTATTTATAATCATATTCTTTTACAAACTCTCCTACTAATTGCTCATATACCCTTATACTCACTCCTATTCTCTAAATACCAAAACCTATCACACACCCGTAGAGTCCTAGCGTTACAACGAGAGGGCTACACCCATAAGGGGTCGACCGTGGAGGTGAAGACCTGCCAAGGTTTACCGAGTCCAAGTAACTCCGGAGTCAAAGCCGTTACACCTCCAAATGGTAATGATCAGGAGTTACGCCGGTATTCATACTCGGCTTAATGACATACGTTTCTAACGGTCAGCCATTAAGCCACTTATAAGTGAACTGCAACGGTTACGAAACCGAATGCAATATGAAGTCAGTTCATTCTCCATTCCATGCTACCGACTTAGGTATGAGAGGCCCTGTGGCTCACACCACACTGGTGTGTCTTAAAAGTGTTCTTTTTTGTAGGCTTTCGTTTTCGGTAATACAAATCTTACTATGGATATCCGTTGACTAATTTTTGGCATCAACAAGTATGATGAAAATCAATTCTACTAACACAATAATTATTGAGTTCAAATTAAAATATGTATCGAAATAAAAACAAATAAATAAGAAAGAGTTAGAGAGTATGATACTGTAATTTTTAAGTGGTTCGGTACTCGACCTACCCCACAACCTATGCGCCTCTTCGAATTTTGATTTAAACTTCTTTTTGCAAGTTTAATCCTTTTCACTGATCAATTTGACGAGCTAGGACTCTACTCATAAAAGGTGAGTTGTAGACGGGTCCTTCGTTTACCAGTGGCCAAAAAAATTTGCATTTTTTGGGTTGGAGCAGTGAGACGACCGGAGCCACATGGCAGACATCCATGGCGTCAGAAAATTTTGATAAGCACGCTGATAAGGTAACATCGGTCGTTCATACATAACAACGTCGATGAATAATCACCCACAGAGTCTTAAATGGTAAGTTTTATTTTTTGTTCTTTATTTAATTACAATAGTAGGAAGGTACTTTTGTCTTTTACCATTAAAATGACTCTCTTAAAATGCGAACAAAAATTACTTTTCTGATATTTGTAATTATTTTCAAAGAAACTTTATTAAAGTTTTCTAAACAAAAAGTAATTTTCCTAATATATTTTATTATGGTAGTCGGAAGGTATTTTTGCCTAGATTTGTAATTGTTTAGCAAGGATTGACTTAATAATAAAAAGTTTAAACTCATTGACAAAGTTTTGCCAGTGATGATTTTTAGGGAGTTCATGGAGCACCCGTACGAGCCTTTATTTATTACTATTCTATTAATTTTATTCTGAGATAGTAGGAGCCTCTGCTTCTGGCGTTATAATTTTGTTTTTACCTTAACAGCTCTCTTTAAATATATTTAAATTTTCCTTAATATAGTTACTTTTACATTTGAAAATTATAATTTTATTGTTAATCAATGTTTTGAAGGTTTTGTAATCCGAGCCCTTAAAAAACTGAAATTTTCTTCTATTCAATTAATTTTATAAGCATTTGCTTCCCACAAAAAAGAAGTTAGAAAACCCTCACCCACGTGTCTCTTCTTTAATTCCGGCAGTGTTAGAAGTCAGGTGGTTACATTAACCCTCACCCATTTGGAGCATGCATGAGAGACACATACACCTTTTTTCGTGAAAATTTGTCTGAGAAGTTTAAATAACTTAAAGAACTCCAAAACGAAGAAGATATATGTTAATTATTATAGAGTCAAGCTCATTTATATGCCAAACTAGGAAAAAAACAGACAATATAAGAAAAATTATGAGTAGAGAAAAAGAGAAAAGTATATTAATTTAAAAATAGAAAAGTTATATTAATTTAAAGGGTTCATGATAACTTGGAGACCGTATTTAGGTTTTATAGTGAGGACAACGATGGGGGAATGGCGGTAATTTGGTGAAATATTGAAGGTAAACTTGGAGATGAGCATGGCCAAGATGATCCTGGCTTCCATGAGAGCGAAAGACTGGCCAACGCAGTTGCGGGGGCCAGAAGCAAAAGGGAGGAATCTACCAGAAGTGAAGGGCTTTGAGTTTGAAAATCTTTGAGGGTTGAACTCATTTGCATCTTTTCCCCATAACTCTTCACTGTGGTGAATGGCCAGCACTGGTATCCATACCGACAGGCCTTTCGGGATCTCCAAATCTCCAAGTTTTATATCTTCAAATGCCATTCTTGGAAGAATTGTTGCTGGTGGGTATAGCCTCAATGATTCATTTATCACCATACTCAACTGTGCAATTATAATATTACAATGTCAAAACCATTATATCTTTTTTTAATAGATAAATAAAATCGAGATCTCGAAATTATAACTTGAGTACTTTGTACCAGGGGGAGTTTTGAGAGATGATCAAGAGACAGGGTTTCGCCATTGCAAACGGCCATGATCTCAGCCCGAACCTTTTCTTGCCAAGACGGGTTAGTGGCTAACAACATTACAGACCATGTTAGCAGAAGAGCAGTTGTTTCATGCCCAGCGAAGAAGAAAGTCTTGCATTCATCCATTATAATCTGCAAATTCAAACTAAAACCATTTCCATCTTTTTTCTTCTGCATCTCATTAAGCAACATTCCCAATAAATCATTCCCATATGAACTGCTACTTCCAGTCTCCACACTGTCTTTTCTGCTCTGTATTATCTCCATTAATAATCCCTCCACTTTTCCCTTCAATGCCTTTATCTCTCTGTTATATTTACTTGGAAAAAATCTGCAAAAAAAATAAAAATTAAAGACCCTTTAAAAATATATATGAACCTGATTTAAATCTCACACTTAAATTATTGTTCAGCTATACATTGATTTTGGTTGAGATTGAACTTTATTAAAGAATATTTGTGAAGATATAATTATTGTGTGAAAAATGAATAAAAAGTTTCTTGAGTCTTTCTGGCTCAATCATTAGAAACATTTTTTTTTCTTTATTTGCATGCAGCATGGGGAAATGAAAGCTTACCGGCTACCGGGAAGGATGAGGTGGCGGCTGGCTTGGGCACAGAGATTCTGTAAGACGGTAAGCAAATCAAAGATTTGTTTTCCCTTTTCGTAGCTGCTTTCAAACTCAGTTCTAGAAATAATGTCGGCTGTAAGTCTGGTCATGTACTCGCCGATTTCGAACTCCGATCGCCCCGATTTTACCTCATTTTCTATCGATTCAAGCATTTCCGTTGTGCACTCCACCATGTACCTCGCGTAGCTCTCAACAAGAAATAAAAATACAAAATTCAAACGAAAAGCACCAAAAAGAACATCAACAACAATTATCATGTATAACTCTAATAAAAATAAAATTTATCTTATATTTATATTCTTTAGCAGACCTTAAGCCTTTCTCCAACAAAAGCAGGCGCGACAATATGACGTTGATGGAACCAGTTTTGTCCGTTCGCCATTAAGAGACCCCGGCCAATGAAGTTCTTTGATCCCTCTTGTTGGAGCCATGACTTGCCTGAAACGGCGCTGTATTTGAACAAAAGTTCTTTGATCAAATCCGTTTCTGTCAGACACATTCTTGGTTCAATTCCATTCCAAAAGATAAATCTCTTCCCTTCACAAACACACAGAAAAAAGTTAATGAATAAAATATTATCATGATACTTTTTAGGTCAATAGATTCTAATAAATTACGTATTACGAACATACCGTATTGGGTGGACCAGACGAGGAAGTGGGGGAGGAGACGGGGCACGAGGTCGTGGGAGATAGAGGCCATGTCCGAGGAGGTGGATTTTGAAAGAAGGTCGGCAATGTCAAGGATGTTGCCGAGGAGAGGGCGGGGTTTGGGGCCACGCACACCTTGCTTAGTCATCTTGCTTTTTATGCGTCGAGGAGTTAACCAGTAGCTGCAAACAGTGTCGTATAACACAGAAAAGATGAAAAACGATGTCGCCACCAAAGCAAGAGTTGTAAAAACCAGTGCTAACATGAAGGCCATTGCAAGACAATATGAAGAAAGGAAGAAAACACCATGCACATATAAATTGCAGGCATTGTTACTTTTTTTTCTATTATTTGATAACTTTGTTTTAATATATTTAGAATATTGGTTTTCTAGTTTAACTATATATGTTATTTATAGGAGGGATGACTTACCTCTCATTTATTGATAAGAGAAAATATACTTTATTAATAGTTAAGTTATCAAATGAGAATTTATGAGTTCCATTTATAATTTAACATGTAACTTTTGAAATTAAGTTTAAAATATATATTTATATAATCTCAATTTTTATCCATCAACACATCATAAAAAGAGTAATATTTGAGTATTTGTAAGAAGCACCTAGTATATACTTTTTCAATGATGTGATACATGAGAGATAAAAATACATTAAAGAATATATAAAGAAATGGTGACTTGATTAATGAAAAATACATTATTTGCAATGAAAGTACATCCATGTTAATCTAGCATTACAAGGGAGATGAGGTTTCTTCTTATTTTAGGTACATACCTAACCTTCTTCGATATGACTTCTCTGTTGTCTTGGAGTTTTAATACTACTGAACCAATTTCAATCACTTTGCAAGTGTGATTGTCCCCCATGTAAACTGAATCTCTCCCTCCCGTGATTTATACTCAATAAATCATACTTTGTTTGAGGTCATATGATAGGTACATCCTGAGTCCAAGACCCAGTCTCCCTTCCTGTCAGTTTTCTCTTCCATGGGTTGAATGTTATCAACAATTAACACCTCAGCATAGTTTGTTCCTCCTTCACCAACAGCTACATATGTTATGTTATTCTCACTAGAAGAGTTACCTTTATGCTTATAGCTCTCTTGAAGCAAGTATTCTTCTTGTAGTGATTCTTTTTATAGGAGTCTTTCTTAGAATTTCTTTTGTAATCATCCATTTTCTCAGGACAATCACTTTTGAAATGTCCCTCTATATGACATAGGAAACACTTCAATACAATTCTGTCTTTTGATCCTTTGTAAGAGTCTTTTCCAAATTTCTGCCTTTTAGAGTAATTTTTACCTTTTGACTATAATAACTTTGCTCTTTCTCCTGATTTGTTTTCAGGTTTTATTTCAAGTTCCATGCACTTCAAGGCATTAATCACTATGTCTAGATAGACATTGTTCCTTCCACACTCCATTGTAACTTTAACATCCTTGAATGTGTCATGTATTTAGTTTATGAGAATTGCAGCTTCACTTTCTGTACTTAATTTTTCCCATGAACTTGTAAATTTAGATGTAAGTTTCTTCAATTTATCCAAGTTTTCTGTCAAACTCTTGGATGAATTCATTTTAAACGAAAATAGTCTTTCCCGCACATAGATTTTATTACGAAGATCTTTCTTATCGACAAGAGAGTGCAACTTAAGTCATACCTTGTAAATTAATCATCATCCATTACTTGCCTTAAAACCGAGTCGCTAAGATTCATCATTATTGTTGTAGTAGCTATGTCCTCCATTTCCTTCTTGTTTTCTTCTATGATTGAGGATGACTCCTTTGAGGGTGCTTCAATGGCTCTTCTTGCCTTTTGAGCCATCAAAATTATCTTGATCTTCTTTGCCCAAAGTGCAAAGTCTCTTGAGCCATTGAACTTGTCAATCTCATACTTGGTTGAAGTTGTCATTGATTCTTCTTTGCTTGTGATCACAATTCTTCCAAAAACTTCTCTCTTGATTGCTTAAACTTTAGTTCTTGAAATTTGTAGATCTTTTCCTCGATAATGTGAGCTCTGACACCAGCTTGTTAATGATCTTCCAATTCATAGTAGGCTCATGTACACAATTATCTTGGTATTTTGCCCAAATCACTTTGGTTGTAGAGAATCAAACTACAATGTGAAATAGAACAAAAAACATGGTTTTGGATGTATCGCTAAACAGTGAGTGCAAACGAACGATCAGGATCAAAGTGGGTAGATGAATTCAACGGATGGGATGAATCTAACATACTTTGTCGCTGTTGAACCATTTTCCGCATGTTAGACACGTTCGAACGCACTCACTCCCTTCTGATCAAAACTCCTTCGTGTTCACTGTACACCCTCATTTCGTTTTCTTCATCCTCTTTTAGAGACGATTGAGATTTTGGCGATTTCACAAGAGACTCAATCTTGCCTTCGTTTAAAATCTTTGATCAACTCCAAGAAGAGGTTCGATTTAGGATTTGGTAAGTTGATTCTTTTTGTCTCTTTCTTTTGTTTTACTTATCTCAGTTTATGGTTTATTAACTACTTTCTTTTCATGTGAGGTAAAACTCAAGACGTATTGATACAATAAAATCAAGTGAAGATCATGAAAAAAGAAGATAGATGTACGTGGTTCGGCCAAAAGTAGCCTACATCCATGGTTGAAACCAGGTGTAGTTTATTTCTATTTTCTTGTAGAGTCATCACCGTCTCAGTAAACCATTTCTCCATTTGTAGTTGTAGTGAGTACAAGAAACTAAACAAGCTTAAGTAGAGTTTTTAGGTGGTTAGAGCTTAGGTAGTTGAAGCTTGTTTCTGTAACTACTTTAGTGAGTTGTCTGAACAGTTTAAACTGTCCTTGTACTGCTGAGTAGAACTTGTTTATAGCTGAGATGAATGACAAGTTTAAAGATGTCAATTTGAATGGGATGTATTGAAGCTTTGTCATCCATTTACAATTTCTCCACCTTGAATGAAATGCTTGGTTTCTTTTTTCCTTTGTTACTTAGTTGATAGGGTTGTCTACTACTCTAAGTAGACGGATCAGTTCAAATTAATTATCTTTATTAAATCTTATTTTCCTATATTTGATTGAATATTGTAATTAATTGTGAATATTTTTCCATATTTAATTTATGATTTGAATTGCCAAAAAATTAGTGAAATATGTTTAAAATTGGATTTTAGTTTGAATTTAGAAAAATAAAATAAAATAGGTAAAGAAAATTTAAAAAAAAGAAAAAGAAAAAAAAAAGCCATAAAAATAAATAAAAAAAGAAAATCAAATCAAATTAGTAAAAAAAAAAAAAAAAGGGTAACGCCACTTCCCAGGAAAAAAAAGGAAAAGAAAGATAACTGAATATTTTTATTTGGAAGATTTGATTTGCGAAAAGAAATTTGATTTGGCTTCACAGGAGCACACACTTTATCATTTTGGTGGAAAAGCAACCAGCCAACATCAACACAAAAAGCAGAAGCTCCCCCCTTCAACGATCAAAATTGAGTTTTATTTCAACTCTCTTGTATTAATTTAGTTATTTTTATTCATCTTTTGTTGTTTTCATAATGAATAGCTAAATTTTCATTTTTGATTCAAGGATATTTTTAGTTTCAATTGTGATTTTGGGAGGTTTTGGCCCAAATGGAATTTGTTTCGATTCAAGAATTAATTGTTTCTGGTTCTCATTCAAATAATTAATTGTTGCTAAATTAAATTGACAACTTAGTTTATCATCAATTGATTCGTGCTATATAAGATTTTTGTGATATGTATAAATGTTTCAAATGATTATATGTGTATAATTGTGGTTGTTCCAAATTATACATCTTGCATAATAGACCTTAAAGAAACAATTAAACAAAATTAATTGATTTGCAACTATCTCAATTAATTAATTTTTGGTTTAGTCGTTCTCATTAATTTAAATGCTATTGTTTAATTGGTATGGAACGCTATCGTGACCAATCGATTATACAGGTTGAGCTTCATGCTCAGGGTCAATTAAATAGGAGAACAATGCTTATTCTGGCTTTTTCAAATAGGTAGAATGATTTCTTGAATATGATATTTATTATTATATTTTTAGCCGATGATCAAAAATTGCAACTGTGTTAATTAAATTCTTGAATTAGACTTTCTTTTGGATAATTGTTTGTTTTATTAAATTTTACCGTTCATTTAGAATTTTGTTCAAACACCAAAATCTCATTTTTATTTGTTTTCAACATTGAGAAATTAATTCATAGTTCCTTTGGGATTCGACCTGGTTCCAATATTTCTACAAGTTAGATTTAGAAATCAGTAATTTAATTTGGCGGGCTTCGACAACCCGACCATAGACTTACGGAGTGATCGAACTTAGCTTTGATCACTGAGAATGTTCATTATTCAATCACATCTCGAACAAAATGATGTTTTACATCTATATGTTTAGATCTTCCATGAAATTGTTGATTTTTAGTTAGGTGCATAGCACTTTGATTGTCACATAGTAACTCCACCTTCTTTTGTGCATATCCTAGTTCTTCTAGGATCACTTTCAACCAGATTGCTTCTTTGATTGCCTCTGCAATTGTGAACTCTGCTCCTATGGTGGATAATGCCACTACATATTGTAAGTTTCATGACTTTCAGCTAACTAGGTTATCTCTGAATAGGAAAGCATAACCAGATAATGATCTTTTTTTGTCCAAATCTTCAGCATAGTCAGAATCTACAAAACTTCTTAGCCCAGGTTTGTTGATAATAAGGGATTGGTAGTGAAGTCCTCTGTTATGAGTACCATTTAGGTATATTCATACTCACTTAGTTACTTCCTAGTGTGCTCTCCTAGGGTTTCTCATGTACATGCTCACTAAACTTGAGCAATGAGGAAGATTTGGTCTTGTGCAGACTATTAGGTACATTAAACTTCATATTGCATTTGAATAGGGTACTTTGCTCATACTAGTCTTTCCCTCCTGATCTGTAGGTGAATCCTTGGCTAACAACTTAAAGAGTTGAGAAAGTGGTGTGCTGACAGGCTTTGAGTTGTTCATGTTGAATCTGGACAAAACCTTTTTAGCATAGATTCCTTGAGATAGAAATAACATTTCTAGGTTTCTATCCCTTTTCATTTTCATCCTTAGGATTACTTTGGCTTTCCCTAGGTTATTCATTTTGAATTATGAGTTCAGTTGCCTTTTTAGTTTCTTTAGATCTTCCAAGTTTTTTGCTGCTTACATGTCATATACATAGAGTAGTAGGTATACATAGTTGCATGATTATGTCATTTTGAAGTAGACACAAGCATCATATTGACTCTATTCAAACTGATGCTTAGTACAAATTCATCTACATAGAGTAGTAGGTATACATAGCTAGCTTGACCACACGAACGACTCCTCTTTTGGCAGCAACGAGAGCACTTCAGCAGCTGCTGACAAACGAAAAACAAAGAGGAATGGGAGTTTTGGTCGAGATTGATGAAGAGGAATGTATGAAAAAGAGAGTGTGTAGGGTGACTCCCAAAAATGAAAAAAAAGATGGATATAAATTTTACAAATGTATCCAAAATTAATTTAAATCCCACAAATATTCATTTATTTATTCCTTCATTTTATTCTTTTTTCATAAATCCTTAAATACCCTTATCTTTTACATCTAACCAAAATTATTAATTTTTCTCTTCATTTTTTACCGCCGACTATTGGTCGGAATCAGCCGGAATCAACATTCCTCACTACTCTCATTGGCCGGAGTTGTAGAATCAGTCGCCTATGGCCATAGCTGTCATTCATTTGTTGTAGAAGTTGTAGAGACTGGAGTTATAGAGTCGTTGTTGCAGAATCGGTAACCTATGGCCATAAATCACGATTATTCGATTTTTTTACGAGATGATGACAACGCTTTTCTCTTTGATTTTCTTCATTATTTTTTACCCAAATAGTGAATTGGCGATACACTCAAGTCGGCAACAATAACACCATTTTTTCCTTGATTTTCTCCATGTTTTTTGGCTCAAATGGTCACTACAAGAAATGAACCCTTCCGCGACAGAGCTTTCCGTCGCCGAAGGGCTACTTTTTCGTCGCCTTTGCTTCGCCGACAGAAAAAGGACTATCGCCTTTTCCTATTCCATTTGTCGCATTTGCTCTGTCGCATTTGCCAAATGCGACGAAGTCTTGGCTTCGTCGGATTTGGCAAAAGCGACGGAGATGTTATTTCGTCGCCTTTGGCTACCAGCAGCGATAGAGCTTTATTCTTCAATTCAAATGCGACGGAACCCTTGTTCCGTCGCATTTGGTTGGCAACGGCGATAGAAATATCCTCTGTCGCCTTTGTTCTCTGTTTTTTTTTAATTAATATTTAAATAGATTTTAATTGCTGAATATTTATTATTTATGACTTTAATTTCAATG
>JBBMEG010000027.1:741366-802477 GCA_037832605.1 Cyclanthera cordifolia
ATATATATATATATATATATATATATATTTATTTATTTATTTACTTATTTATTTATTTATTTTGTATCTGGTTCAAGATTAGTGTTTAAACTAATTTTTTAAAAATATATTTCGATATCAAAATGTGTTTATCTAGATTTTTGGTTGTTGGATGATAACAAAAAAAAAAAAAAAAAAATGGGAAGAAAACATGCACATGGTTAATGAAATAGGCTTAAATTATATATCAATTTGTTTTTTTTAAAAGCAAATAGCATAAATTAGCCCAAAGCGACCAAGTTTTTGCAATCATCGACCACAACTGTGGCAATAGGAGGAGAATATAATCCCTCCAAAAAAACAAACAAAAGCTCTTCATCACAAGGAAAAAAGTTAACACACAAAATATACAAGTCCTCATAAGAATGAGCTAGTAGATCAGCAACAAGATTACAAGATATTCTATAACAATGGGAAAAGAATAGATTCTCCATCTGCAAGATAAAGTCCATGATATCAACAATAATGTTGTTGAACTCTGTAAGATCCCAAGAGTCATACATATATCACAATTGAAACATCAAACTCGATGAAGATCTGCGGGAGGGGGCGAGCTCCCCTAACATGAATCCCCCTAATGCCTTCCAGAACCGCCAAGGCTTCCAAACTCTTCACATCCAACTCCCCTATGCATCTTCTTCAAACTAACCAGAATAGATTAACCCACGAAATCATGAACAATCTACCCAAGGCCTCCTTTTCCTATTCCAGGATCCCAAGCAGCATCCACATTCAATTTTCATGAGCTCGAAGAATGAAAGACCAAACTAAAGACGTGCTTTGTCTTGTCCCATCACCATCCTCTGGGGTACCTGAGAAAAACACAGATAAATAACCCATAAAATTTGAAATAGTATTCTCGTACTATTTAGTGAGTGATAAGAAGTAGTAGAACACTTTGATGACTTTGCTCAAAGACCTCATTTGCAGGAGAAGTATTGAAGCATTTGTTATTCACACAACAATAGCGTGCGACAAACAACTAATTACTCGTTAATTTGGTTATATTGATACTTATAAAGTAAATTAGGATGAAGTTGAAAATCAAAAGCATTGGGACAATATGAACACAAATGCAGAAGTAAAACCATAAAAAATAAAAAATAAAATGATAATTTTATCATTTTTTTTCTTTTTAATATGAGAAAACGTACCGTTAGTTTACTTCGTTTTTTTTTTTTTTTTTTAAATAGAGGGAGAGATTTATTATATGTTTTATTATAAATATGATATATATATATATTAATAAAAATAGAAAATTTATTGGTTTTGAAAGTCAAGACATGTGTTGAATTAATGATTGTTTCCCATGAAAAAAAAAGTTAGTGCATTACATTGATATAATTCCACATAGTTGCCGCATCACACCTCGCTTTCCACCATGTGTGATGAAGCACTCCCTGCTCCCTTTATTTATTTATTTTTTTTAATTTAATAAATATTGATATTAATTTTTCTTTGTCAGAAAACTCATATTAATTGGATAATTAACATGGAGTATTAAATCTATTTATTCAATAGTTCAGCGGTATTAATGCAAATTTAATAATTAATAATTCAAGATTCGAGTTTTCATCCTAATTATTATACTTTCAAAAAAAAAAAAAAAAAATCTATTTGTTTATCCAAATATGGAGCCAAAAACAAAGAAAATGAAAGTATGTCAAGATGAAAACACTTGAAATAAATTTATTTAGCCAATAAAAATAAAAAAGAAGTCATGGATATATATAGAGTTTAACTAGTATAATTTAATTTCGCGGAATCAAATTTATAATTGATGGTTGAGTTCTTTTATTACAATGCATGAATTTGTTAATTGCATAAATCAAACGAGAAAGAGTCCCTAAAAATGATACACTTGTTTGATGACTTGAGTTTGAATGTATGTTCAGGTTCGAGATTTATTGAAAAATATAGGTGTATTTTTAAAATGGAGAATCCTCCAAACATTTAAAAGATAGGAAAAAGTAAACATGACTTATTAGTCTCATGGTTTATAGAAATGTATAATTAAGTCTGCGAATTAAGTATGTAAATGTAACTTCTGATATATTGAATAATGTATGTTTTTATCCAATCAACCACTAATCTCACGCTCTCGTCACTAAACACAAAAATAACTAACTTTTACAACATTTTATTCAAACTAGTTTTTAGATTTTATCAACCTTAAAAGACAAAATTCTAATTTTTCAAATCATAAAGATTAAATTGTAGTTCTCCAAAACTAAAGTCTAGATTTTAAATCATATGAATTAAAATCTAATTTTTTTATATATTGACTAAATTTATAATTTACGTGAAAAATTAAATACATACATACTAATATAACTAATATTTTCTTTAATTTTTTTAAAGATGTTTCTCCAATAATATTCAATAACTAGAATGACAAGTGATGCTATTGTTGGTCAAATGATATATAATTCTAGATTTTTTTTTTTTTTTTTTTTTTTTTGATGGAGACCATGTTTTTGTTTTGTACACATGTGTTTGGTCAACATCAGCTATGTATTGAATTTTTTTTTTTTTTTTTTTTTTTGTTCTCATTTCTGAAGATCTAATGTCCAAGCCTTTGTGTTGAGGCAAAACAGAAGTCAAAGCAAATCTTGTTATATTTCCATTGACCACATAATGGGGAGCTTTGAAAGCTCAGTCTCCCAATTTCCTCAACCAAAATATTCTTAATTAAACTGACCCTTCACTTTGATGTGCCAAAACTTGAAGTTGAAGAACATTTGGACTCCACTCTTTAATCACTTTGTTTACATCTTTCTTTCTTTTTCTTCTTTTTTTTTTTCATTAAACAAAATAAAATAAAAATACTATTTTGTTTTTGAAAAATCGTGGTAACGTTCTATTCTCACAAAAATAATTACAAATGTAGTTACATTTTTAAAATATTTGCATATATAGTCATATGGTAAAAAAATAGGTGAGAATGCATGTTAATACAGTTACTAAATTTGCTATTTTTTAAAAATTGATTATATTTATAATTATTATTCCGATTTAACTAGTTTTATAAAATTTCCATTATTTTTTCCTTAACGAAATTTGAGACAGAATTCTAACAAATAATGTCTTGGTTATATGTTATATAAAATATTTTTAGAGTTAGGCTCTTGCTGGCATTATTTTGGTTTTATATTTTTTGAATTTTTTTTCTATTTTATTTTTTTGAATTTTAAAATATTTAATTTTAGTTCTTTAAGCTTAAAATTGTATCTTTATGATAATTTTGAAGTTAATATTAATTAAATTTGGTTCAATAATATCTAAAATATATTTCTAAAACTTACTAAAATAATAGTAGTTAAAATAATTTAAATTCTTTAAAAATGATAAAAAAAATGAATATTTCAAAGTTTAAGCATCAAAATGTAGCATAAGAAAGTATATATGTGATAACATAATATTTGGTGAGAAATATTTATGTCATTTTCAGGCATGATCTAATTATTGGTGCTTAGATATATGACGCCATATTAACCACAATTTTTTTAAACTTTTTTTTTAGTGTTAAATTGTGGTTCATAATATGTGTGGACGTTAATATTTATGTCATGCCTACACATAATCTAAATATTTCTCATATTTGGTCGGAGATACTATTTTGTTTCAACAAAATCTTCAAGTTTATTTATAAGATATATGAATTAGTTCTTCGTTACTATCAATTAATTTTAAAGTATATTCACACATTATCTAATATGATACTATAACAGTAAATAATCAACAAAGTGCTATTTTTATTTCTTTCTTCTTCTTGGTTGTTGGACAACATAACAAAACGTGCTTCACTAAAAGGTGTTTGTGTTTGTTTGTATAAGAAACCATGTTAAAAAACTATTCATTATGCCTTTCTTTCTTTCTTTTTTTTTTTGTTAATTTAAAAATATTGTTTTTTTTATTAGACGAGACACGAAAGAAATGAAAATACAGATCTCGAATTCAGCACTATAAGAGGAGTACATCTTAAAAGTTTAAGCTTTCAATCACTGTGCCACTCTTTAGAGACATGTTTGAAAAGACTGCGGAAAGTAATTTCTTCTCACTTTCTTATGAAAACTCTTTTGAGTTGAGTTTTATTATATTGGAAATTATTTGCTTTGTTAGGTTAAATTAATGATTTACTTTGACTTAAAATCTAATTACTATATGTTTTTAAAATTTAAAATTTAGTTTAACAAAATCTCGTAAATAATTCGTATTCATAGTTGGTGACAATTTGAGTGGTTAACGGTGTGTGTCAATAAATTACAAAAAAGTAATATAAATGTCAATCAAATAATTTTTTGTGTGCTTTTTACTTATGTATTGAGTAACTAATAAAAAAAAAAATTGATTTGAAAATTGACATGATTAAGTAGCTATCATGTACTCATAACATATGAGTGTAATTATTAACGACAATAATTATTTATTAGGTTTTATCTTATTATAGAAACATAATTCTAAACTCTCTTTCAAAATTCAAAAATTTAAATTTGGTTAGCTCTCTCCTAAGTATGGTTGATATCGAAAAATGGTCAATAAATCAACAGTAAATATTTTATTTTTACCGAGGACAAGAAGCCTGCAAAAAATAACAAAATTAGGCATATTGGTGTGGTGTGAGCCACATGACCTCCGATGCTTAAGTCAGTAAATTGTTTATGAAAGAATTTGGGAGATAACTTTAGAACTTAGAACGGCTTACAAGGGTTCTTAGCATAGTTCAACTTGATATATATATTTTATATATATAGAAAAGAGAATCGTTCTGATTTTTATAGCACTAGTGTAACCACTACAACTCACTAATAGTGACTTAATGGGCAGCCTTTGTAACGACTGCCATTTAGGCCGGACATTAATTAAGTACATCAGCATAACTCCCAACTATTAACTTTTGAAGGACTAACAGTTTTATTTGTGGAGTTGCTTGGATATGTTCCGGGCCCGAAAGGGCCTGATTCAAATGACTATCCTTGTTCGGGATAGGCTTCTTGAGTAAACCATGACCATTATCGCACAGTGGATTCAGCCGACTCCTAAGAGCCTGACCTCTACGATTCATCCCCACCTGAGAGTAGTCTCGACCGACCCAGAGGATCTCGGATTTGAACATTGTTTGGCCCCCGAGGCTTGGTCCCCACGGCTGACTCCGCTTGTGGTAGTCAGACTATTTGGCGTGACTCAGGGCCGCTATCGGCGATATCCACTAGTTGTATTGATTTGATCGTCTTCGGAGAGTTCTGACCTCCATGAATCACCCTCACCTAGGGGTGGCCTCGACCAACCCAGAGGAGTTGAATTTTGACATGGTCCGACACGTAGGGGCCTAGTTCCCACGGCTGACTCCCCTGGGGTGGTCAGACTTTTTCAGCGTGACTCTAACCGTTATCTAGCGTATCCATTCATCACTTTATACTGGGCCCGACCTCGGGGGATCTGGATTCCCTTGGCTGACCCCCGAGGGGCGTTAGACTTTCTCGGGGTGACTATCATCTGTTATCGCCGATATACATTCGTCACTTTGTACTGGGCCCGACCTCGAAGGGTCCCGATTTCCCTCGATCGACCCTCGAGAGAGGGGTGTCAGACTTCTTTAGCCTAGAGCTCGGCCTCTGTCTAGAGTTCGATTAGCCTTGAGCTCGGCCTCGACCTTAAGCTCGACTGACCTTGAGCTTGGCCTTGGCCTCGAGCTCGACCGGTCTTGAGCTCGGCCAAGGCCTTGATGGTCTTTTAGGGGGGTTGGACTTCTTTAACTGCCCTTCGGGAGGGTCTAGGCCTTGTCAGAATATTAAGTGGATAATTTCATCCACAACTATTATTAATTTGGAGATTGAGATCACAAGCTAGAGATCGATTTTGTTGACAAATTTAATATTAAAAAAAAACATTTCTACGGTATTGGAGGCAGAGCAGTACTTTTTTTTTTGAACGGTGGCAGAGCAGTACTTAATCCATGATCTTATGGTCAATGAATGATATTTGATGACCCTAAAGCTCTGCTCATTTTGGCTATCGTTAAGTCGATGTGTAGTAAATCTAAGCTTGTCACAATGTCTTCGAGTTTTTTTTTTCTTTTCTAAATAGTCTTTTATGTTTGCATTTTCCTTATAATATATATATTCCTTGAAGAAGTATCTATTGACTAAGAAATTTCGACCAAATATATATTGCTACGTCAATATCCCAAATTCAATGATAAAATTAAATTAAGTTTTGGGTAGATTATAAATCAATCAGTAAGCCCAAACCAGAAAGTCCAAATCCAAATAATAAGGTCGAAAGGTCAAAGTTCATGTAGACAATCCCAAGACCCAGGTCCAAAGGCCCACCAAAGCCTAGGCCCATGGTTCGTAGAAACACTAAATAAAGAAGGCGATTCATAAATTTGAAGCACTAAAGAATATTCAAAGGTAAAAAACTTTCAAGTTTTGTAAGGATTAAACACACTTTCTGAAGCCAAAAGTATTTCAAAGGTCAAACAATTTCATAAACAAGTCACGCAAACATAAAGAATACACTTCATGTTCTTCAAGTGAAGCATTAACAAATATCAACAAGCTAAGTTAGAAACTGATTCAAAGATCATCAAGTTAAAGACGAATCATCCAGATATATCAATTGTGTTAGATCGATTATCCAAACAGATCAACAAGTCAAAAAGCACTCATTCCCAAACACATTAAGAAGTTAAAGACGGATAAAAAATCAACAATTGAAAGGCATATTATCTAAGTAGATCATTAAAGTTAGAGACGACTAAGCCAAAGATCAATTAGTCAAAGACTAAAACTAAAGTGAACTCGAGAATAAGCAGTGAAGCCCTCAAGACAAATTCATCCTCAAGAATAAGCTGTAAAACCCTTGAGACAAATTTAATCTCGAGAACAAGCTCTAAAGCCCACGAGTCATTTGTATATGAAAAAGAAAGAATTAGATGATCAAATTAAACATTGTACCTCACACATAGTCAAATCAATACAAATACAAATTTTATAATTTACATGTGTCTTTATTCTATCTCATCTGTCTAAGTCTCATATGAACAATATTTGTGTTAAAAAATAAATTCAAATTTCTTCGAATCATATCATTAAAATTTAATTTATTTTTTAATTTAATTTACTTTTTCATTTACCTTCCTTAGTTTTCATTAAAAAAAAAAAACAAAGAAACATTCTAGTCATTAATAAATTCCATCAAATCATAACCAAAAAGCTTCTGAACCAGTATGGACATGACTTGCGAGGAAGATTCCACTGCCTCAAAAGAACATCCATCCGTTGAGTAGTAGAAAGGTCAGAAATAAAACTATACATCATAACTAGACTTGGGTAAAGCTTAGCAAGTACATCGGTTGCTTGATTATGCTCGCTAGCACAAAAAGAGAAGAAGAAGCCCCTAAATCTAGGGATCATTTAGGAAAAGCAACTAACACATTGTGGATTTTTTTCACAAATCCTATGCCAGAAGCTTTCCCCCTGTGTCCGCAAATCTGGAAAATGAAACACCTTAAGCTATGCATAATTGTTTCATTTGCCTGCCATATAACATGCAACTTCCTTTTGATGTCACTCAATCTTAACCCTTGGAGTTATTAACACTTTTCCATAACAACAAGCCTTTATCCTCTAAAGAAATGTTCGTAGCTAAATGGTATGCGCTATTCAGAGAGAAGACACCATTTTTACTAAGATTCTAGATAATTTCATCCTCCCTATTCGGGGACCGCAAGGTAATATTTTTAATGATATTTGTCTTTTCACATGAAAAGATTGAATCGATTATTTTGTAGTTATCTCATTCATTGCTATCACTAACGAGGATGACCACTCTAAGCTCTTTTCAAAGATCCTTAACACTTAAAAGGTATTATTAATCTCAATGTTTGATATAAAGGGGTCTCTCGCGATCACAATTCTTCAACCATTTCTTACTTTTTAATGATAACCTTTTCGGAACAGATCCCTCCCCCAAATTATAAATTTTTCTTCAACAAAATATAATTATAATCTTTTGGTTATCTCATCAATCCTTCAATCAAGTCATGAAATTTATTTAATCACCAAATATCGTTTCACAAAATTGAATGCGTGACGTTGGCGTTTGAAATGAATTAACACCAAACAACAAAACCATTACACCACCAACTATTTGATAATAAAATAGGGAGGTTTAAGTTTACAAATTACAAAAAAATTTAAACAAAAATTTCAAAATAAGGAAATAAGGCGTGGTGGCTGATAATTAATTTCACAAGAAAAGCCAAAAAATTAGGGGTGGGAGATACTATATATAGAAATTGGAGAATGGAGATAATGGACCATATCTTATCCTTTTCTTAAAAAAAAAATAAATAAATAAATAAAATATTGAGGCATGGATGCTACCAAATTGGCTAATGGAGTCATTTCCATCTCAGCATTTACAAGCCTTCATGGAAAACAAGCCAAAGAAAAGAAATAGGAAAGTTATTTTGTAATTTAGATTATGAGAAAATTTTATTTAGTTACTATATTTTAAAATGAATACTAGAGACTATTTTTTTCACTTTTAATTGATGTACTAAAAAGGAGAAATAATGAAATGAAAATAAATAAATAAATAAATAAGAGACTAACCCATGAAATGGCAAGTACTCCACTGACAACTAAAAAGCGCTAGCAATTCACCAAAAGGGATAAGTGCCCGACCAATATACCAATGGTCGAGCGGCTTCACTGATCTCTCATGGGATTAGTGTCTGACCCTATAAAGATCGGGCAATGTCACCAATCTCATACAAATCTTTCGTCAATTCCTAGTAAGTCATCATCGGTCCCTTTTCTAACCTTCCGCCAATCTCTTATGAAGTATAATTTTCCGGTTCTTTCGGAGTCGTCGTTGATCTTTATAGAGCCTTCGTCGATCTCTTACAAAGCCCTCACTGATTCCTACAAGAGTCCTTGCCGATCTCCCTACAAAGATATGCCCAACCATAACATCCATCTTTAATGTGTAACTAAAATATTACATATTAAATCCACTTGTCCGACTGTTGCTGAGCAATTTTTGGATATCAAACGGACCTCCCCAGAAGGTAATTTTAATGTGGCCGATTTCCCCTCTTTTGCAATCAGTTTCGCTAATCCGCTGCTTTATTTTTGGTACCAACAATTAAGAATTGTTTTCCCCTACTTGCCCAGAATTTGACTTCTCAGATGCATCTTTCTTCCTGTTGATGATAGAGACATTAACACGCCAATAAAGACAATTCTATAATGACACAATATACACTTCGACCAAAGTCAAAATGAGATAGGCAATTCTAAGATAAAACTCAACTTCTCTCTGTTCTCTCTGAAATAATGACTTGAGCTTGAGATTATCCGTGCTCAAACCAACCCTCTCACGTTCACTACGAGTCACTAAAATACAAAATCTTTGTTAATACCAATCCTCCAAAAATAAATATCAACACGTTACATATTTAATCTTTAATTCTCAAATGTTACCAAATAAATAAAATTTCCTAAATGTTCAAAATACTCTATATATGTAAAGGGAAAGTATTAGAAAAATAGTTAAATGATTTTATATTGAAATTTCAAAATAATAATAATTAAAGAGAGCCTAGGAGATATACCTAAAATTATAGGTATACATATGTAATACACACATCCATGATGGGTACATGCATTATATAATTACTGCTAGACATTAGATTTATGTGGACGTTGATGACAAAACATTACGTAACAAACAATGTTACTCTTAATTGTTAGTCAAAAAGTTGCATCATTTAAAATCATAATTTAAAAAAAAAATATATATATATATATTTTCATATAAACTAATTATATATCTTCTATATATAGAAAATTTCATCAATAATTTGAATACTTATAATTATATATCTAATAAAAGCATGTAAGGAACATATACTAGGCTACATCGTACGTAGGGAAAAAGATTAAAATTTGGGAATTTATTAGAAAATGACTACTTTAAATAAATCTATTAAGATTGTAAATAAAATTATTTTGACTTTAATTGTATGGATAATTCGGAAAAAAAAAAGGAAGAGAGAGAATTTAATATTCTTCCAAAACTAGTCTATGGTAGGAAATATCAAATCAAATAAATTAAATTAAATGAATAGTAAAATTTTGAAGAAAAAAAATAATCATTTATGCCTAAGTAAAGAATGAGTTACTATAAAATAATTAAAATGCCCACGCATAAATTAAAGGAACTAATTCTCTAATTAATTAGAAGAAAAATATTTAGGTTATGCGTTAGCATCACCTAAATAATATTTTTCAACCCTAAATCTATTGATCACTTAATTGATAATATTGGCATATATGTGTTTTTTTTAGTTCAATAAAAATCATTAGATTTGAATCTGCAATGGTGTGTTATTAATATATTAAAATGTCGTTAAATTATTGCTATAATTAGCGTACGTGTTTTCTTATTTCATAAAACAAAAATGAATATAATTTAAGATTTAAAAAAAATCATTTTTTTTTTTCGATTACAACAATTGGGAACATGAGAATTCGAACTTCTTATTTTATGATCCTTTAGCGTTCATTGATCGATGCTGTTGAGCTACTACTATTTTAAAAATCAACTTCTTAACAAAGGTAATCATAAAATATGTGCTTTGAACTCAATAAAATAAAATAAAATATAATAAAATAAAATATGTGGTTTGAAACTATCCACCTTTAATTATTCTTTAAAAAAAATACTTCACATGATAATATCTTTTATAATATGCAAAAACTAAAATTTAAACACTACCTTTTTAAGCCTAACTTTGAAAAGTTAAAGGGAGATCTCACTCCATGATCAATGTGATATGTTTAACACTTAATCCTAACTTAAAATAATATTTTACACACCTTATTTTAATTTTTTTTTTTTTAATAAAAAAATAACTATCACACAATATTAATAATTAATGTTTTTTTTAAGGTACATTTACAATTTTTAATATCACAAAGATTAGTAATGAATTGATTTATTTGTTTAGAAGTAATCTCGTTTAACTATCACGGTTACAAGTTCAATCTTATATTTTAGTGGCCATTTTATTGAAAATTTCGCTCTCAATCTAATGATTAGGTAGAGAATTTCCAATTATTTATTAAATATAAAAATAATATCGAATTGAGATATGAGACTTGTGATTTATTAATATTATTATTATTATTTAATTTATAAAGTATGCAATGATGGTTAAAACCACTTAAAAATAATACTGAACGGTCAGATATTAACTTCTTTCTCTGCACGTTTAAAGAAGAAAAATATTATCTAGGCGTGAAGCTAAAGCACTCGTAATAAACTATAATATCTATTAGTTTTCTTAATTATATTTCTAATTATGCGAAAGAAACATTAATTAAAATAAAATAAAATGATAGAAAGAAAGTGGTGGAAGGGGGGAAAAGGGTGGTGGAGCATATTTATTTTATTTATTATTTGAGATCTTAAATTTATTAATTCTTTAAGTAATGATGATTATTTACCTTTGTCTATTACAACTATGTAAAGGCCAGCCTTTCAATTATCTTTTAGTTATTGGTTTGATATTATAGGTACATTGTTTAATGTATCAAAAAATTGAAAGAGCTAAGTTTATATATTATTATAAATATTCGATCTAATAAAATGAAAGATTGAGATTCGATCAAATTAAGAACTATAAAGCAAAAAAAAGGTACACTAGTCTTCAAGGGGTGACGCAGTTGTTTGAAGTCTTGAATTCGAGAAATGTGCTCTCTCAAGATTCTAGGTTTGAAACTCATCTGTGACAAGTGTCCACTTCTTTGAAGTATTCCGGTGTCGGGCTACGAAAAAGAGATTTCATGCGAATTAAAAGGAGTCAAAGCACTAAACATCTACTTGATATTATTATATAATAATTAATGTAGAAAATCTGATTTTAATAATAAAAGTCTTCTAGTTTGTTATTTATGAAGAAACCCTACTAGCTGCTTTCCACTTATCCCACTAAATCCGCTCGTGCAAATTTTTACTTAAGATTAAATTAAATTATTATTTAAAGGGTTGTGTATATATAAAATCACCAATCATTATTAGGTTGATAGTGACATACATAACCATAGGTGGAATTCAAATATACACATGGACAAATATGTATGTATGTATGTGTGTATATATACAAACATACATACATACACTTGCTAATTGACACAATTAAATTTATTCTTAACTTATTAATTAAGTTTTTTAGGTTGATCGGTGGTTTAACATAATTCAACACGGTATCAGAGTATAAAGTTATGAGACGTTCGAAACTCTGACAAACTATTTCCTCCCCATTTAAAATTTAATCTGAATTATAAGACATTTATTGAATTTCTAAACTCAGAGTGTTAGTTGACATAATTAAATTTAGTACTAATTTAAGCTTTTAGGTTGATTGATAGTTTAACATAATTTAACACATATACATATATACATACATACACGAGTAAAAATTAAAATGAGTTTATTTGACTTGAAGTTTGAGTTTGTATAACTAAGATTATAAATTCAAACTTACGTTTTTTGAGTTTTCTAGTCCAAACTCTATATAGTGCTGGGATGCGTAACTGAATAAGAGATTATTTAAGTGATTAGAAATAAATAATTATTTTAAATGATTATAAAAGAAAATTTGTAGTTAATAACTTGTCTTGAACAGAGATTACAAAAATTCATTTACAATACTCTACAAAACCTTGAAGTAAACATCTTCGAGAAATTAATCATCTATTTTAAATATATTGCGACAAAAATAAATAATAAACAAACAAAATAAAAAAAATGACCAACAAACAAATTTCATTAATGGGACGTTAGTTACGTCAAGAAAAAAAAAATTATCATGAGGTATAATAAAATTCAAAATAATAATTAGAAGGGAGAATGAAATTTTATATAGACAATTTGAATTAATACAAATTTAAATTTTAAAATTAAAAAAAAAAAAAAATAAAACGATTAAAGCCTAACTTTTTCATCTGTACATGCTATACAAACACAATAAATTATTAAAAAAACATCTTAAATCAAAATTATTAGAGAATTAATTTGAGAGGATACTTTTTTAAGAACAATTTTATATTCTGCTTTTAAAACTATATTGTACCATGGAACATTTAAAAGTTAGATAAGTGGAAATCATTTTTTTAATTAAAAAAAAAAACTTTATGATTTTAAAATTAATTTGAAATATAATTTATATAAAAGCACATCAGCGTTACTACTCATACTATTGTCCTGTGATTGCCCCACCAAAGACATTTTCTTATTGTAGAATAAGGTTTCATTATATATATTTTATGTAATTTAGATATTTAATAAAAAAAAAAATTAGTCCATGTTGAATTTTGTTTCGTTTGGATCCAATTTTCAAAAGTAAACTAATTTCAAGTTTGTTTATTTTGATCTATAAATATTTAAATATCTAATTTTAATTTATAAATTTAAAAATAATAATTAAAAGTACTCTCTTTGATCAATTTGATTTATTGAAAATTGATTCAACAACATTAATTGATTTTAACATGGTAAAGAAAACATGTCTACCTATATATAAAACTTAGACAAATATGATAATTTTTTAAAGAAAAATAATAAAGAAATTTCATTAAAAATTAATTTTAATTGATTTTAAAAGTTTAGTAACTATAATTAAAACTTTGAAAGTTTAAAAATAAATAAAAATAGAATAAATTTAAAATATCTAAAGTAGAGAGATTAAAATTAAACTTTAAAATTTTAGAAATTAAAATACAACAAAATTCAAATTCTCAATACCAAATGATATTTTAAATTATAAATTTGGTCTCTATAATCTGAAGAAAGTTTGAATTTAATACATATGATTAAAAAATCTATAGTTTGAAGAAATATTTTGGTGAAATATAGAATTAGTCTCCATGCTTGGAAAAAATAGAATGTTTGAGAAAACTTAAAAAATAGTCCATGTATTCATAAAACGTAGGCAAATTAATTAAATAACTTCCGATGAATAATGCGTTTTTTGTCCAATCAATTGCTTATCTCACACTCTCATTATTAAAAAAAAAAAAAAAAAAAACTTCTATCTATTTTGTTTATCAACAATTATGAATTACATGACTAATTTTTAGAATTTATCAAAATTAAAAGACTAAATTTTATTTTTTTTTTTAACCATAAAAAATTAAATAGTAGATTTCTCTGAATCATAAGAACTAAACTCTGATTTTTTTTTTTAATCATAAAAACTAAATCTAACCTTCTTTCTGACCAAAATTTTAATTTACCCAAATATTTATAAATAGGAAAAAGAGTTTTTTTTTTTTTTGAAATAGATATTCGCATACTACACCCGGCTATTACGTCTGTCCAGCCACTCGGAAAGATATCAAAGGAACGAAGACTACAAATAAGAAAAAGAGCTTGTCAATCAAGTTTGATTAATCAAAAGAGGTACAAAAGAAGGTGGGTTTGAAAGGGTTATTAATTTGCATGAAATAAAATGTCACTCTCTTTTTCCAAAACTTCTCTACCAAAAGATACTCATGTGAGGTGCAGCATTCCCACTCACAATCTTCTGGTATTTTATTATTAATTAATATATTAAATATTTCTCATTAAAATATTTTTACACTTCAATTTATCATTGACAGCCACACAGATCATGTATATATATTATTTAATATTTAATATTTAATATTTAATATTCTAAAAGGACAATTTCAAGATATGAAAAAACAATATTTTATTTTCCACATTTAATTATTATATAGAAATGGGCAAAATCTAAGGATATTTTCTTTTCCGGATATGGGTCTTCAAATATTAGTGTAACTTAAGCTCTCTCATCTCTCTGTCTCCAATTAGAAAAAAATAATAATAAAATAATTTGCCTTGATATTTTCTTTTAATCATTTAATAATAGGACATAAATATGATGACATTATTGAATGAAGAAGGACAAATACAAAAATAATTTATGAGCTTATTAAGGTAAACTAATTCTTTTACAATTAATGTTTAGACCATTTGAATCACAATTTTATTTTATTTTTTTTATAAAAAAAATTAATGACAATGATTTTTTTAAATCTTTTTAGGTCAAAAGAAAACTTCTTTTAAGTTTGAGAGTAATTTTTAAATTTTAAAAGTTGTTGAATATTTATTTTATTTTTTTTATAGACAATTTTTAATGATTTCATCTAAATTGAACAAAAAAAAAAAAATACTTGTTAAATTTTTTTTTAATCTAAAAAAAAAGGATTTTTTTAGCATACTTAATATATATATATATATATATATATATATAACTAATTTGATAACAGAAAAAACCCTAGATTTCACCGATCGAACCCATGATGCTGGTGTTGAATTGAATAACAGTAAACAATGAAACTGCTGCCCTACTGATCCGAGAAGGAGCAAAAAAAAAAAAAAAAAAGTAAAATAGGTAGTGGGATATGAAGATAATCATAGACTTGTGCACAGTTGTGTGTTGTAAATTAAAAAAATATGGGTTGCAAAAAAAGAAAGCAAACCCTTTGAAATAAATTAAATTAAAAGAAAAAGGCATATTTATATGGTTTTATTTGATTAAATTTTATTTAAAATAAGGGTAAAAGCCACGTATACTCTTTTTAGGGAAACTGTCTGAGAAGTTAAAATAACATTTAAACTCCTAACTTAACTGGTGCATTCAGACCAACTAATGAAAAATTAATAATTAATAATAAATATAAATATATTAATGTTATTTAAAGTAAAATATTATTTTAGCCAATCACTTTTTGACATTTTCGGATAAGCTACAAAGTTGTTTAGTTTTACAAAATTAGAGATCTTCTTAGGATCTTACAAAAAACTCACGGAAAATTCAACATCTCAACCAAGAGTTAAGTTAGAATGACGAATACACTCTTAAATCATATTTAGAACCTATGATAGTCACTCTTAGATCCTAAGACAACTCACCCCATGATTTGTTTGATCAAGAGTAATCCAATGAATTGATTTACATTCAAACTTGAAAAAAATATGAAATCAAAAGGGTCAAGAAAACTCAAGTTTGATATAGATTATATCTAAAATGAGGTATTACAAGCCTTTTTTAAGATCAAAATTTCGTGCATTGCTTTGAATTACAAAAGGACTAAAAAAACTCTTAAATACACTTTGTGAAAAATAAGACATAGTAAACAAAAATGGTACTGCTTAACAAAAATGGTAGATAAGCTTTGAATACACCTAACAAGCTCATCTAAATGATCTTTAGCAATTATGAGTATGTTTGACAAAACTTGAACTTAAAAAGTACCAAAATAAGAAACATAAAAAAACAATTATTTAAAATTTTGCAATGTAATAAAAATCTTACAATATTCTTTTTTTGCTTCTTGTACTTGCTCCTTCATGAGAATACAAAAAGTTGTTGGTTGGATTCGTATCATGATTTTGATTCATTTTGGTTCTAAATGTTTAAAAATCAAAATTTATTTCTTCAACTTTGAAGTTTGTTCAATATTTTAGTCTCGAACTTTTAAATATTCAATTTTAGTCATGTTTATATATATAAATTTAAATTTAAATCGATATGTATAATAAGTTTAAAGTCAATATTGATTGACTTAGGCCATCGAAAGATTAAAGTATAAGATATTTGAAGCAACATTATGTATATAATTCAAAGATTAAAGTATAAGATATTTGAAGCAACATTATGTATATAATTCTAATATGTTCTAGGAGTAAGGTAACGATGTTTTGGTATAGAATTTTATTTGTTGTTACGAAAGGTTAAGAGCAGTGCCCGCTACTTTGTGTTTAAGGGAATTAGTGCGACATATGTTTTTAGGAAGACTTGCCTCCTAAAAACTAAGTTTTTCGATGAACTAAAATTGCATATTTAAAATATAGAGACTAATTAAAAAGAAAAAAAACTTCAAAAATACAAAACCAAAAATAATATTTTATTGAGTGTGCCTCTATTTAATGCTCAAAATACAACATAACACCCCCATCTCCCATTATCTCTTTCTTTTCACAGTGGCAAAACCAGAAAGAGAGACCCAAAACAAAAACCAAACAAGAGAAAAATGGCAAAATTGCCCTCCCATCCCAAAAAAAAAAAAAAAAAACTTTATTCCAAATAGTTATATAATGACCAAAGAGTAGTGTGGTTCGAGAACAAACTTACCCTTCAGAAAGATAATTAACTTAAAGGTGTCAAACAAACTTGAACCCCGTATTTAGGTTTAATAGTGAGCACGACGACAGGGGCATGACGGTAATTTTTCGAGATAGTGAAACTAAACTTGGAGATGAGCATAGCCAAAATAATCTTGGTTTCCATGAGAGCAAAAGATTGGCCAACACAGTTGCGTGGGCCGGAAGCAAAAGGGATAAATTTACCAGAAGTGAAGGGTTTTGAGTTTGCAAATCTTTCAGGGTTGAATTCATTTGCATCTTTTCCCCATAGTTCTTCACTGTGGTGAATAGCTAGCACCGGAATCCATATCGATAAACCTTTCGGGATTTCGAGATCTCCGAGTTTAATATCTTCGAATGCCATTCTTGGAAGGATGCTTGCTGGTGGATATAGTCTCAATGATTCGTTAATTACCATTGTCAACTGAAAATAAGTAAAGATAAAAAGCAGAATATTAATATCAAAACTAATCCATAAATTATTTGTTTATGAATTAATGCTTAAAAAGCGTTCAGAAAATATGAACCGTAAGAATCTGATCAATCCACTTGAATTTTTGTTCGAATAAATAAAAGTTCATCAGTTTTGATTAGTTTATGACCATCTAAAATTAGTTTTGATTGATTTAGAATAACCAACAAACTATCAAAGTTTCTTATATTTTAAATTAAATATACATTTTTTAAAATTTTTATATGCTTCTTGTCTATGTTTGAATGAGATTTGTTTTTAGAAAAACAACATTCCAAATAGTTATTGTTTCTTTAAAATAATTATTTTGATTTTTTTAATTAAAATTTTAAATTAATGACTCAGACAATTCAAATTAATTCAAGTCTAGCTGTAACTCACAATTATTAGTTTAGATTTAGGGTGGGTTGGAGCAAAGCGATTAAAATGATTACTAAAAAAATGAAAATTAGGAGAAAATAAGAAAGAGAATGGTTATGAGCAGAATGATTAAATCTGTTTGTGGTTAAGAAAATAATTAATTGTGTTTGATTGATGACAAATAAAATAATTAAAGTAAAAAATAGTTATAAGAAAAATAAAAAGTTGTTATGCGAAAAATAAAAAGTAATTAGGAAGAGAATAAAAAATAATTTTGAAAAAACAGAATTACGGAAGAAATTAAAAAAATGATTTTGAAAAAACATGAGTATATGAGAGTAACGATTATCCAAATAGCAATAATTATTTCTCTTACCATTCTCTCCCTTATTAATGATGATCAAAACATCTCATCAATGACCAATAGATCATGAAATCTAATTTTTTTCACTTCAATTATTATAAACTAAAAAAAAAATTACACTCAACAAAAAAAAAATCGAATTATTTAATGGATCCAACACAAATACACTTGGAAAATAGTCATTAGGTTTGGGCAAGTGAAATTGGTTTTTAATTTAGTTTTGTCGTTCTAAAATTGTGAAAAAAAAAACATTTACAAGTGGTGTGCCCATATTGAAAAGGGTCCCACCACATCTCCTTTTCCTTAAAACTATTTATTTATTAATTGAAATAAAAAAATTTATTATTTTTATGATTAAAGAGACAAACTTTCTTAAACTGATGTGATATCGTTCGATATCATTATTTTTTTTAATAAATATTTTAAAAAAAATTTGTGATACCAAATATGCTAGGTCACACTTAAGTGCTTGCATGTTTAATGTTAAGAATGAAAGCTTTCCTCTCAATTAAATTATAATATTATAATTTTCCTTAAAAATTAAAGTCTTCCATTTAAGCTTGAATAGACAGTGTTTATGTGCCTTTCTGAAACTGGGTTTTATCTTAAACTTAGTGGGTTAATTATCTCCTTCCCAACTTGGTTCCTTTCTTTTGAGATATTAATTTCTTTTTATAATTCAAATTGGAATTTCACCAACTATTCATGAGTGGGATTTTTTTATTTTTTATTATTATTATTATTTTTTGAATATTCATGAGATGTTTGTTAGGTGGATTTTAAAAAGATGAATTGGTTTTTATGCAAAAAGCTAGTTTTAGGTGTTTTTTTGTTTCCAGAACTTGTCTGTGACTAAGGGTGCAGTCTTTACAAGTGCAGTGCCACGTGGCGCAATTTGTATTTTTTTTTTTTTTGTCTCTTATTTATTCAAATGTATTTACAATTTTTTTTAATTAAAAATATTCATAAATATCACATCATATCAAAAATAACACATACTTTTTCTAATTCCTCCCTAAACACTACTAAAACCTTCAAACAAACAAAAATTAATAACGTCTCTTTCTAAATACTCTATTAAAACTTTCAAACAAACGAGCTATTCTTGAACACTCAAAATAACTCCTTCATAAAAATTCAAACAAACACTCATACAGGTATCACAAAATTTTAGACTAAATTTGCTTCTTTTTTTTCTTTTTTTTGTGAATATTCATGTATTAATCTGAAGGTATCCTACATCTGTAGACTAAGTTTGTTTTTGGTAAAATAACAATAAATATAAACATCTCTTTTCAATTACTATAACATCTCCTTTTTACTCCAACAATTATTAATCTCTCCACTCATCTATATTTAGAAAATATAAACACACTTTAATTAATAATTTAGAGATTATGAATTCAATAATTACCTGCCATATATATGTTTCCAATATAAAATGTATTATATGTTTAAAATATCTACATCTCTCCTAAAATTAAAAAATATATTAAATTTTCATGCCTATCTCAACATGTTTATAAACAGTAACCTATATTTCTTTTATTACTACATATGTCTATAGCATTATCAACTATAAAGTACTAATCTACACCTTTCTACTCAAATATAATTTGGTTTAAATTCTTATCCTCGTATTAATTGAAGTAACAAAAAAAAAAAAAAAAAAAAAAAACTAATTCATGATAAATGGTGGTGGACGTACTATTGTCATAAAATAATTATAATTACAGTCAAAATTTAAAATATTTGCATATATAGTCAATAAATATTGAATCATAAAAAAAAAATATGGTAATACTCATTAATTCAATATATCTCTATATTTTTTTCGTAAATAGCTATATTTATAATTATTTTTTAAAATTTGATTAGTTTGGTAAATTCTCTCGTATTTGTGAATAGTGCATAATTTGGTTAAAATTCTTATCATCGTATTATTGAAGTAAAAAGAAAAACTCGGATAACCGTATTAATCTTATTTTACCTATGAATGTATTTACTATGAACGAAGGTCTCGTAACAATAATATTCACGGATATAAAAAAAAAGTAATTAAAAAATAATAATTCGTACCAGGGAAAGTTTAGAGAGATGATGAAGAGAGGGAGTTTGAGAATTGCAAACGGCTAAAACTTGAGCTCGAACCTTATGTTGCCAAGAAGGGTTAGTGGCTAATAACATTACAGTCCAAGTGAGCAAAAGAGCCGTTGTCTCATGGCCAGCAAAGAAGAAAGTCTTGCATTCATCCATAATTACTTGCAAATTCAAATTCAAATTCAAACCGTTTCCATTTTTTTTCTTCTGCATTTCATTTAATAACATTCCCAATAAATCATTCCCATATGAACTGCTCCTCCCAATTTCTACACAATCTTTTCTGCTCTGTATTATCTCCATTAATAATCCCTCCACTTTCCCCTTCAATGCCTTTATTTCTCTATTATATTTACTTGGAAAAAAACTGCAAATATATATCAAAAATATATGGTTAATTACTATTTTTTTATTATCATTAGGAAATTTTTTGTGAATGCGTTATTTTCATAAAATAATTATAAATTTTTGAATTTTAAAATATATATTTATAAAATGGTATTGGGGTCGCTCATCTGCGTCACATCAAAGCCTTTTGGTGTCGGTTTTTGCCTGTTACTAATTGTGTTCGTCACTAAATATATCTTTAATGTTGCATGTATTGATGACGATCGTATGTTTGACACCGTTTGTGAAAGATGTCGACATATGTCTGTTACTAAATCTCCGATTTCTACTAGTATATTTGCGTATATAATCAATAATAAAATATTATAAACAAATAGGTACAATGATTACGTTTGCTTTTATGTAAGTAATTATATTTATGAGAACTAAGTTAATAGTTATTATTGTTTTAGTGGTCAAATAATTTATAGTCGAGATGTGTATAAATTAGTTTAAATATTCATAAATATTAAAAATTTAAATATATTAATTTTTGTTGAATGAATTCATTTAGTAACAAATTTGTTGTAGGTAGCAAATTTTAACATCTTTGTTTTAATTATAACAATTTTTAAAAATATTTCATTAAAATATAGCTTATCAATTTTGAATTTTTACTTAATAAACAAATCATTAAATCATACCTGTTTTGTATCTACCAATTGATTTTTTTTTTTTAATTTATTGAAATTAAGGAAAATGTATAATGATTTGAGTGGGATATGAGTTTCTTTGAATGCATGTGTGAATAAAAATGAAGAGGTTACCGGCTACCGGGAAGGCAGAGATGACGACTGGCTTGAGCACAGAGATGCTGTAAAACGGTAAGCAAATGAAAGATTTGTTTTCCCGTTTCGTAGCTGGTTTCAAACTCGGTCCTTGAAATTATATCGGCCGTTAGTCTTGTCATATACTCGCCGATTTCAAACTCGGATCGCCCCGATTTTACCTCATTTTCTAATGATTCAACCATTTCTCTTGTGCACTCCACCATATACCCCGCATAACTCTGCAAACAAACACACAAACAAAACAATCAGTTGCATTAAATTAAAAAAAAAAAAAAAATTCAATTTCTTTTTTATTTAAATTGAATAAATTTAATGTTTTGTTCATATTGTTAAATTAACGGACCTTGAGTCGATCGCCGACGAAAGCCGGCGCGACGATATGTCGTTGATGGAACCAGTTTTGACCGTTAGCCATTAAGAGACCACGACCAATAAAATGCTTAGATCCTTGTTGTTGGAGCCACGACTTGCCCGAAACGGCGTTATATTTGGACAACAGTTCTTTGATCAAATCCGTTTCCGTTAAGCACATTCTTGGCTCAGTCCCATTCCAAAATATAAATCTCTTCCCTGCATAAATACATTTAAAAAAAAAAAAAAAAAAAAAAATATATATAATATTAGATAACTTAGTAAAAAGGGTAGCCGATTCTAATTATATTTCACGAATTTCGGTTAAATAATTTAATGGTAAGTAAATAAAATTTTAAAACTTTGCAGACTTTTAGTAGTAGGAAGAAAATGGTTGTTTGGAATATTAGAGGAGGGAGAGAAGGAGAGAGGAGAGAGAGAGTCAGAGCTAAAGAGAGTGGGACGAGAGAAGGAAGAAGAAATATTGCAATAAAGTAAAAAAAAAGAAAAATAAATAAATATCATTTTGGTCCCGAACTTTCACTTTTGTTTTATTTTAGTCTCTGAACTTTTAAAAGTTCAATTTTAGTCTCTAAATTTTTAATTTTGTTTCATTTTTGTTAATGAACTTTTCAAAAGTTTAATTTTAGTCCTAAACTTTGAATTTTTTTTTTTTTTTTACAATTCGTCTCTTTCGTAAAGTTTAACTCAATAATCGAAATTTTTTTTAATAATGTTAATAATTCTAACATAATCAAAGATAAAATGTGAAAAATTTTAAAGTTTATAGAGGAAAATGTTAAATTTTATAAAGAAAAATAAAATTAAGGATTGATTTTAATTTTTTTTTTTTAGTCTAGGAACTGAAATGAAACAATTCTCAAAATTTAGGAATTAAAATTATACTTTTAAATGTTCAAGGACTAGAATGGAACAAAACTTAAAGTTCAAGGGCGAAAATGAAGCAAAACTCAAAGTTCAAGGAATGAAATTAGACTTTTGAAAGTTTAGGACCAAAATGGAATAATGATGAAAATTTAGGGACCAAAATGTTATTTTACCCAAAAGATAATAATCTTCATTTAGATGGGCGGTAACAATTAAAAAAAAAAATTGACTAAATCAATCAAAGGCACGTAGTTGAGCAGTAAAATCAAAATCATGTCGTGCATGTACTAAATATCCCTCATTAATTACCTAAATGAAAATTTGATATCATGTTAAATATCAAAAAATCAATTGATAGGGAAGAGATTATAACTCATATATCTTACAAATATATCAGAGGTCGCTCCTATACGGAATAGGCGACAAGGTGAATAATAATCTCGAATAGATTATATTTTAAATTGATAGGTTACGATAAATTTACTAAGTGGAACATACCGAATTGGGCGGACCAGACGAGGAAGTGGGGGAGGAGGCGGGGGACGAGATCGTGGGAGATGGAGGGCATGTCGGAGGAGGTGGATTTCGAGAGAAGGGCGGCGATGTCGAGAATGTTGCCGAGGAGGGGGCGGGGTTTGGGGCCACGCACGCCTTGGTTAGCCATCTTGTTTTTTATGCGTCTAGGAGTCAACCAGTAGCAGCAAATAGTATCGATCAAAAACGACGTCGCTGCCAAAGCCAGAGTCGTAAAAACAAGTGCCAAGATGAAGCCCATTGGGAAAGAGAGAGAGGAAAATAAAAGTTTAGTGTTGTTTATATATATATATATATTTATTAAGAAAAAAAAAAGGAAGAGAGAGAAAGAAATCTAGAGAGAGAGAGACTTAGAAGAGAATGAGAAGAAAATGCAGGAACACATGCACATATAAATTGGGAGCACAAATATTGTGAATTCATGTGGGTCCTACTTTTTTAACAGTTTTTTCTTTTTTCTTTTTTTTTGTTTTATTTTTCTAATTTTTAGATGAATAGAATTCAACACTTTGTTTTAATAGTTAAAATACTATTTTTCAATTCTTGTTCTGTTTCCAAATTGGTTACTATTATAAATTTAAATTAATAATGGTCAAATTTAATTTAATAATTTAAATTATAGTATATATGGACAGAATTTAATATTTGTTAAGTCTTTTGATTAATTTAGGTGTATCTTCGATTGTTTTTACACGACATATTTTTTAAGTATTTTATTCATTTAGATGTCACGGTATAATTTTGTGTATATATTTAAAAAAATTATAGATTTTTTTTTTTAATTATTACAATTAAATATTTAAAAATATATATGAACTAAAATAAAAGAACATACCAAAAAAATACATGAAATCAAAATGATATTTTAACTTATATATTCAAATTATTATTTTTTTTTTTTTTTGCCAATTCAAAATGAAATTTTATACAAGTGTGTGTTGAACTTTTTTTGTATGTGTACAAATTGAGTAGGGGATCACAAGTCCTAGATAGAAGGTACAACTGCTCTTAAATAAATTTAGAATCAAATACGAATTTCTAGAATCGTACAACTAAAGGTAGGATAATAAATTGGTAATAAGGTTTGACCCAATATATTTCACTCCACAAAATAAAATTCAATCATTTTTCTTTGTGAACAAACATAATTTATTTAATTTGATTCCAAACCCTTTTAATTTTAAGCTTTATTTTGAAACCCTCTCATCTTTTTATTTTTGAAATTAAACGATTCCGATTTCCCTCTTTTATTTTTATTTTTTAAATTCAACTATAATAATAGCTCGGCTGCGTTAGAGTAACTGAATGATTGAGTGGTCATAGATTTCATATTTCTTCTACCATATGATTTCCTTTTTAATTATGCTTCTCATGATCATTAACCATGTGGATTGTGCGCAATTGCAGAGGTATAACAATTTTAGTTGGGATCGATTTCGTGTATAGGAATTGGGCGGTCAAAGTGCTCAAGGGAGTGGCGATTAGAGAAGGGTTAAAAATATGTTGTATGCTCGGTCGTGGATCCCTCCCTTGTTAGTGGAATCTGATGCAATGAAGGTGGTCAAAGCGTTTTGGTGGGTAAGGAATTAAATGGACATCTCTGAGTTTAACAATATTGCTGTTGATATTGAATACCTCTCCTTTATGCTTGGGGAAGTGTATTTTTTCTATTGTAATAGATCTTGTAATAGGGTGACTGACTTGCTAGCTAGCCAAAAACTTTTATGAACATCGTGCGTTGTTTGGGACTTTTTCCCTTTATTGATGGAGGAAAGAACCTTTTTTGGAGGGGTTCTCCCTCTTGGTAGCCTCAAGTGTTGAGGATGATTGTGTTCGTTGTTATTAATATAATTTCTCCTTTCAAAAAAATTATGCTTCTCACGATAAACTAATTGTATGTAGGTTAAATAACTATCAATCTTAACATTTTCATTCCAATTTTATCTATTATTAATAATTATAATTTTTAATTAAAAAGAGTATGTATTTTGAGTTTATTTTTAGTCTTTTAAATTTGGATTTTAATTTATATTTGATCTTATATTTCAAAATTGAATTATTTTAATCATGATATTTCAATAAAATTTAATAATACTTAATTTTAGTTAGTAATCTAACAAAATTGTTAAATATATAATGTAATATTGACTAAATTAATTTTAAACTTTCAATATATAATTTTGATTAATTTACTTTTTGACGTAAATTTTTAAAAAAATTAATAAATATACTAAATAACTAAAAGTCAGCAATTACGAGGTTTTAAGTGTTCAATTTTGAAAATATATGGACCAAATTGAAAATAGACTTTAAATTTAAAAATCAAAAGTGAAACTAAACCCTAAACTTAGGGAATAAAAATGTAATTTTTTTTTATGGATTTTTTTGGTTTCTCATATTTGTTTTAATTATTATTGTGATTAACATATTAGTGTCAGTCCACATGTTTGCTTTAGTTAACTATGGAAGCCAAGACAAGTCTTGCAGGCCAAAGGATCCTAATAGCATCTTTATTTGTTTATTTATTTATTTATTTATTTTCTTATGCTATTTTCAAAATAGAAAATATGTTATTTTTTAATAATTATTTTGATAGTTTATATACTTGGATTGGTTTCTCATAATTATTTTGATAGTTTATACTTGGATTTTTTTTTTTTTTTTTTTTTTTTTGACCGAGACAATATTTGAATTCTTGACGTATTTTAAATAATTTTATTGGGAAGTAATTTTAAATTATTGATATTAAATATAGATGGTAATTGAAAGAATAATTTTGACTCAAATCCTAATGACTTTGAATTCAATTTCCTCTTTTTCTCTTTAGACTAAGATTGATTAATGCACTCTTTCATTATTATTTTCTTCTCTAAAATAAAAAATTAAATGATTTATTAATCCACAAAAGAAAAAAAAAAAAAACCATTGACCGAATTGTAGAAGGACTTATAAGCCAATTAAAACATAAAAAATAATTCATCACTTTATTATATTTACACTATATCTAGATTTGTAAATGACAACACCTAATTGAATATTTATTCTTTTATTTGTAAAGAAGAAAGGAGTATTTTATCAATTAAATATACAATTGAAATTAAAAAAAAAAAAAATTAAGTATTTAAAACTAAATTATATATATAAAAAAAAAAAAGTAAGAACATTATGAACATGTTTGGCTGCATGGTTAGGAATTTTGTAAAGAAGCTATGACATTTAAAATTCTGGTTTTTTTTTTTTAATTGATAATTGCAAGTTTCTTAAAATCTGGCAGAAATCAAGGCTGTTTGTTAAGAAGTTTGAAGAGAGCCGTTTCAATTTAAAAACTATAATATTTAAAAATTACAAAACCGTAGTTTGTTGATAACAAAAAGTCAAAATAAAAAGTCGTCACTTAGTATAAGAAAAACGATTAGATTGAAAATATGTGTTTATCCATTTATTAAATAAATTACAATTGAAAACGATCTCTTATTAGTAATTTCTTTTTTCCACCGAAAAAGCATGAACTAAAAAAATCTAAAAAATCAAACAATAGAAAAATAATTAATAATTATTATTATTATTTATTTTCTACATCAATTACACAAATTTAGTAACAAAAAAATATAAAAAAAACATATAGACCGCTTAAAAATGTCAAATTTATGAATCTTGACCTTTCAAAATGATAATTGATGACACTTGGCTCAAGAAATTTACTTAATATTTAGTTCATCTAAAATGATTTTCTTCTTTAAATATGCATTTATATATTAATTTTGGTTAATGAAGTTAGATTTAGGTCATTTAAGCATAAGACCACTTGATTGAAGAGACATGTCGATCGATACTTATTATTATTTATGCATTGTTAGCCTAACTTTGATGTCAATATATATAAATAAAGGATGGAATAAAGTTATTAACCAAATAAAATAAAATAAAACCCATCTAATATGACAATATTTTCAATTCTATCGTAAACATGAAAATGTGATCTACTATAACAATGCTTCTATATTGGTAATCATAAACTCTCATTCCTCTGCTCATTGTCAGTGCTCGAAGTTTTAACATAAGTATCCTTTTCATTACCTTCCTCGTGTTCTCTAACTCGGTTATTGTCGGTTTCTTCATCAAGTTTTTCACGACTCGAAGGCATCGACTCGATTTTGTTTTCTTGGCTTTCGTCGACTGGTTTCTGATACTCCAGAGAGCTGACTGTATCAGAAACTTCTACATCTTCAGCTGGTTGAAGTTGAGATGATAATTGTCCAGTTATTTGGCCTAGTTCTTGTCCTGGCAAAGCTTCATTTTCTGTGTCATGTTCTTGATTAAGAACAATATCGACATTTCCATCTTCACCATCACCGCTCCTGTCGAGATCTTTGCGTGGAGATCTTTGACCCGTTGGAGATAATGACATTGATGCTTCTTCACTACTTTCTCCATGTTCTATATTCTCGACCTTCAATTCATCGACTGGAAGGGAAGTGGGGTCTTCCATGTTAACACTAGGAATGCTACTTTCAAGAACTTCGGAGTCCTCTGTTTCACGAGATTCTGCAACGTCATCGGTTATTGCATCTCGTGTAGAAGCAGGAAAAGACTGGAAGGTATCCCAGTCATCTTCATCTTCATCCTCATCTCCTTCACTGACACTCACAGAATTGTTTTCAGTGCTGGCCTCAGCCGTAGGCGGCGGCGGGGAGCTTTTCTCTCTATTCAACTCTATAACTGGTGCTTTTATCACCAGTATTGGTGCTGAGCGATTCGCCTGAGCTGATTGTTGATCTTGTGTTACTGAAGCACGAATAACACCCTAAAACCAGATAATTATAACTTAGTTAAGTGAAATTTTGCCACACAAAATGTCAACTGCATGAAATCTATTTCTCATGGTGAAACTTTGATTCAATATTAATTGGTGTATATATTAAGTTCAGTTCTTTGAAATATAGAAAAATGTGCACCTGATTCATAAATGCAATTTATGGATACCATACTCGAGGAACCAGAATAATCCATTTGACCATTAAACCCAATGCATATTTTGATTTTTATAATCAGTGCTTTAGATAAACCTTTGGTTCTAGGATCAATCAATAAGTCTCGTGAAATAGTGTAGAGTCTAGATGCGTGTAAATTGGCCCAGACTGTCATAAATAAATACATACCTGTAGTTGTTGCCGATGCATCACTGGCATTGACAATATAACATCCTTGAAAATAACAGCAGAGGAAGGTAGCTGAGCAAGATGAGATACAAGCTTTATAGCTGTACTTCTCAATTCATCGAGTTCCTGTCATTAAAGTTTAACTTAACGAATCAGAGAAAAAATAATCTTCAAGCTATAACAATCCAGGCTTGATTGAATCAGTTTGCTTACCTTAAGGTTCGAGCTCGAAGGTGCATTGAAAACCATGACTACGGCTTCTAAAAGCAGATTCATAAAAGCTTTTTGGGATTCATCGTCATTGGACGATGTTTGTAGAAATAAGAATTTCAAGCACTCAATAGCGATCACTATTGATTCTTTAGTTAATGGTTTCTGCTAAGAATGAGTATGAAATAGCTCAAATCACTGAGTGTGGGATCTAGTCAATTATGAAAGTTAAGATGATACTAGAAAAGAAACAAAGTATCTTGCTCAAAATATTAATAATAATAATAATAATAAATTTAATACAAAACACATTGCAGTTTCCAAAAAGTACTCATATAAATTTTGAACTTTATTTGGTAACCGGGAATTCAAGTTCTACCCAACTATATACTTGGGAAATCCGTACCCATCTCAAAGCCCAGATAAAGGAGACAACAAAAGATTTTACAATTAAAGCGCGGGTAATTCATGCCCATCACAAGACCCAGACAAAAGACACAACAAGAGATTTTACAATTAAAATTAAATTGGTTTAAACTGTGAAAACAAGATGCCTTTAACCATAAACAACTTTTGATTTTTTTTAAGAAGAAAAACAAAAAGCTTGAATGAAATACGAAAAATATCCCAACACAACACCAAAAGGTTAAGGATAAATTACAATGAAGTTTTCTGATTCAAAGCAAGGAATCAAACCAAATCCAAGAAGCTATCAAAGATTAAAAAAAAAAGATCCTGAATATTATACTACACACATTAGGCTTAAACAAGAATTCAAATATAACTTCATTTCACTTTCCTCAGGCTTTTAGAAGTCCTGATCTTTTATTCAAATATGAAATTAGATTGCAAATAAACTAAAGGTTTATTTACCGATTTCTTCCAATAACTTTTAGGTTTTGGGTTTAATCAGAATAAATCCTTAAAATTTCAAATGTTACTAATAAATCAGGACCTCATGCTTTCAATTTTGTGACTAGTATGTTCGTAAATATTTATAAAGTCAATAGGTTGGAGAGTTATTTGACACCAAATTGGAAGTTAGGAGACCTATTAGACACTTTTTAAAATTCAAGGATTTATTAAACACAAAATCGAAAGTTCAAAGACCGAAACACAATTCTAAACGTTCAAGACTAAATTTGTAATTTATCTTAGTTAATACAAGAAAGAAAATGATAAAAAGATAGTTACGGAAATATCAAAATTTAAAGAGAAATAAAAGTTGAAAGGAAAAATGTAGAAGTAATTGAAGTGTTGTTAATTGATGAATTATAATTGCTTGGCTTGCTTTTAATTGACATGGAGACTTAAGTTCGAAATATTAGTACTGTCAGCGTTAGAACCGGTTAAACTACCGTCTAAATAATGTAAAATACAAAATGAAGTACCTTCAGAATCATATCGATTGTCGTCAAAACAACTCCAATGAGCTCCCCAACAAAAAATAGAAGAAAAACTTTTTCTTCGTTACTTGTGTATTTTTGTGTCATGCCTTTAAGTACTTGCAACCCGATTGCCTGAACCTGAGAATCAGAAGCTTCTATCATCCAGTTTTCTTCCATTGTAATTTTGTCGACTGTTGCAGAAATTCACTTTGGATAATATTTACCTGTGAATTTGAATTATGAAGTACGTTTCTGATGCATTCAGTTCCATATTTGAAAACAGAAAAACATATTCTGTCAACATCCATATCCTCTTCAAGACACCCAGCAAGATAAAGCAGCTTTCCCAGTGAAATAATTTGCTCTAGAGAGAAAGCAAGCTTTACTTGCAGTAGTCTCTGGAGCTTGGAGCTTTTGTTTTTAACCAGATGGATACCCTCAACACAACTGTTGCATAAATCCACTACCAAATTCATACAAGTTCCGAAAAGTAGTTTAGAATGAAGACTATCCTCGCTGAGCTTGGTTCTATCTGCAACATGAAGTTTTTTATTCATGTAAAACAACCATTTCATAAATAATCTCCTATTCAAATGAAGACCATTTATAAGCAAAAAATTATATATATATATTAATTTTTAAAAACGTTTCATCAAACAGACGAGAAGGGCAAGAAGAAAACAGGTATATAATTTTGATTCAATCAGGTATTCGCTGAAAAATATCCTGAGAATATAAGAATATTATAAAAGAAAGAAATACATAAAGGAAACCTTTTTATGTTTTGGATTAATTGGTGATTGATGGATGAATAACAATATTCAACATAATATTAGAGCATGAGGTCCAATGTTTAAAATATTGTAAAGCCAACAAAAGCGGTAACTCAACAACATCAATGTATTCCCATGACCAAGAAGTCATGGGTTCGAGTCCTCCCTCCTCCAATTGTAGTTGAACTCAATCTATGTGTTGGTCATTTTCAAATTTTAAAAGTGTTTACTGATATAATTCAATTTACTCCAGATTTAGCCTTTTAAGTTGATTGGTGATTTAACATATTCAACCCATCTCCCTCAAAAAGTGAGAAAAAATCACCACAAAGTCAGAAATCTATTTGAACCTGTCTCTCTGACTGATTTCCCAGTCTTCCAGCCTTAACCTTAACAATGAGTTTTATCTTCCAAAAGCTTACCTTTGATAATCTTCTCTAATATATGACCAAAGGACCTAAGAAAATCATTCACTTTAGATAAGCAGATCTCTGTCGATGCATCCCTAAAGTATTTCAGTCCAATTGAGAAAAAGGCCAGCAGCAAAGATAGTATTTGTTTCTGCACGCCAAAAAAACAAAAAGAAAATGCAATTCAAACTGTTAAGAGTGTATATATTGTATTTCAGTGTATTAGTAAATTACGTCCTTTTCTGTTATAGTACATAGTTAGAGTTTCCTTCTATCTTTAGGCTTACTTAAAAAACGTCACTTTTCTGCCTCTCTAAAGTTCACACAAACATCTGACATCGAACAAATTATGGAGAAATCTTCTGACACTTGGAGAAGCTTTGCTAGTTTGCCCACAAATTATTAATGAAAAGAGTGCATTTAGTAACATGAGCCCATTTATATGTAACAAAATACTGAGACGGAAAGGACTTCAAACAAATTTGATTATAATAATGTAAATATCCTAAAGATTCTGCTATCCTAATTAAATATATTCTTAAAACGAACTTCTATTTTAATAAATATATTGAACAAAAACTTGATCAGAGAAATGTAAATATTCAATGAATAGTTTCTTCACCGTATATCAGTTACCCACCTTAAATTCAAAACGCTCCATGAGTGCCTTTACTGTGACAAATAATGATGATATCAAATCCTCCCAATTTGAACGATCTAGCTGTCTAGAATTCATACTGGACAACAAGAGAATGAAGCATATCATCAGTCTGGCAGCACTGATAAATCTATATTTACACTTCAATAAGCATTATAGTAATTTCGGATCACCTCTGATACATTCGGAAAAGGAAAGCCAGACAAAGTTCCAATGCTAGATAAGAAAAACCTTCCATTTGAAGAAAATTTTCAGGACAGTTCTGAACAATCTGATTGAAAAAGCCACAAAAAACTTGTCATGAATACTAACATTCCATATATTCTGAAGAGTCAAGATGCATCTGTTACTAACTTAAGAAGTAAAAACCTAGAAGTGAGCATTGCTAGCCTTTATTCACAAAATTTAAAAAAATATTAATAAACACAATTGTCAAACATGATCTATAAATTAAGGACTCTTATTGTTCATAAACAGGCTGTTGAGAAAATAATTTGACAGACCTGCAAAAGATATTTGACAAGGGACGAAAATATAGTTGAGCACAATGCACATGTAGCATTTACTTATTGGTTTAATCCATGTTCTAAAAGGCAATTGAGGCTTATGCCTCGAGGCGCCTCAAGGTTAGCCTCGAGTCTTACGCTTTTGTTGTATTATTAGAAGCTTACGCCTCCGTTGTAACGCACTGATACTGTCCTCTCTCATTTCCTTAGGGAGATCTTTGTTGTACTCACCCTATGTGTCTAGAGAGTTCACTTATGTTCCATTCATCGATGAAATTATTTTTTATTTCAAAAAAAAACTCAGTCCTAAGTGTAGGTGTAATGTTTTATGTATTTTTACATAAGTGTTGTGTTTTACCATACATGTTTACACAAATTTAGAAAATTTGTAATGTTTTTAATTAAAATTGAGCGTCGCCTCTTCTCGAGGCCACCTTTAGCCTTTTAAAACTTTGGGTTTAATTACATGAACTTCAACTGTCTTGACTTCGTTATTTTAAATCGTAACTTTACTATTTTAAGAAAATCACATCAGGTAACTCGCAGCTTGGGCTGGGTAGGCTATAATCTATGAAAATCAGGGAAAAATCAGAAAAATTCCATTAAAATAGTTTTGGACTTTTGATGCTAAAAATTCTTGACATTAATTTAAAATTTTTATTCAGCTCCTTCATTTGTTATCAAATTCATATATCAATAGTTAAAATCTTAATCAAATAGAAGTTTTATTTTATAATCAGACATGCCCCAATTAAAAATTTGTCAAATCACCAATCAACCCTAAAACATAGGTTGGTATGTTAAAAAATATATAATTATATCAATTAAGGGTTTGAGCACAGGATCACCTTTTAGCAAGTTGGATAAATTTAATTATATCAAACAACACGAATTAGTGCATGGTCTTAATGTACACCATCAGTTGGCGTTGCTAACGAGTACAGTTTTAGGGCTTAGAAGAAACAATAAATTTCCATGCTCAAATTGACATATTTGAAAAAGCATAATGATTCTTACCTGGGATAACACAGAGACTGCAAGAGAATTCCAAGAGATATCCAAGAACGTGTAGTATGAGAACACCTAAATGAGATGATTGGTAGCATGTGATAAGAAACCGATTCATAATCATAAGAGAATCCCATAAGGAGCTAAAAAGTCTTAGTAAGAGAATGAAAATCTGCATGTTGTAATCAACAGCACAGGACGAGAAAAAACATTGCACAATCATAATGATTGATTCTAATTATATTATATAGAAGTAGCATCATCTAACAAACAACTGGAACACAATTACTAAAAAAAAAGACGAGAAAATCCATTCATTGAAGACGAAAAAAAAAAGAAAAAAAGAAGAGAAATAAGAAAACAGCATAGGTAACATTCAAAACACAGAAGAGACAAACCGATGCATTACATGATAACACTTATCAGCTAAGAATTTTGAGAATTTTGAAAATTTTGCAATTACTAAATCCGCTTCTCTGACTAAGAAGAGCAGTTGTCTCATAACCCTAATCAGACATAAGATTTTAACATGGTGGCGATTTTAAAGCATGCAAACTTGTTCACCACTTTGTAATGACATGAAGTTATTCCATGATTCCACATGTTCTCAAGTTCAACACAATTATAACGTGCATCTATGAATAAAATAAGACAGAGAATTGATACAGTAGTCTACAATATAGTATAAAATAAAACCCTTTTTTTTATTTAATAAAATCATAGTTCGGCACTCATACCTTACAAATTAAAGAATATTTCTATATTGAGAAATTTTGGACCATTGATCATATTAGAGGGATAAAAGGAACAAGTATAGAATGCACCTGAAGAAGTTCTGTGCAGATATCGACGGTAAGAAATCTTGCACTACAAAACTTTACAGTCGATAAAGATTGGAACACGGGCAGTACAATTTCATAGAGTTTTAGCTCTATATGATTGTTAGCTTCCTCTGGAGAGTCTTCAACCACACTTGTTGTAGTAGAAGGCGATGGTATCTTTTGTTCGGGATGATGTCCACGAAACAACGAAAAAAGAGAAAAGCTCCACAGAAATTGATATTCATTAGAATCCAGTTCAACCATGCTATATCCTGATAAAAAATTGCTTTCTGATGCATTATTTGTAGACGAATTTGCAATCCCATCAAGGTTCACTGGAATTGCGTCCAGTGCAATGGCCTGCAGAATAACTGGCCAAGATTCTTCTAATGAAGGCTGTAACTTCGTTATAGCCAAAGGTGATTGAATTCCATCGAGAAATGGATTCCACTGCAAGAAATTTGCACAAAGGAATGAGATGGAAGAAGAAAAAAACAAAAATTTTATCAGCAAATAGTAAACTAGTTTAAAATAGTTTTCCTCACTTTTTTTTTAGGATGTAAGAATAAGCAGGTATGGCTGTAATCCATCAGAACCCCAACCCAGTGCTTTCCCAGTACAGTTGAAGTCTTTGAAAACCACGGTAGCAGGGCTAGATACTCGTGAGGAACTTCACTCTGGTGTCTCCTCAAAAGTGCATATGTGTAACATTTGAGAGTCGCATGTGCGGCCAGAAGTCTAACTTTAATCTATTCCATAGTTCATGAATTATTAGTAACAAACATTCTAGGTTTAAAAGAAAAAACATTCTATGTTTTAAAAAAGTTGGTCTTTGTACTTTCATTGAAGTTACAAATTAGCCTCTGAGCTCAAGTATAAAATGATTAATCATTGATGTTGAATTATGTTCAACCACCCATTGATCCAAAAGTTTAACCTAGTGGGTTAAGGTTAATTTAATAATATTAACCAACACTCTCTCTCACTTGTGAACTTAGAAATTAAAGAAATGTCCTACAAATGAAATTAAAATTTCAATTTTAATTGAGAAAAACGACTTGACAGGAATTCAAATTTAGAACCTTTCGCTCTTATACCATGTTGATTTATGTTAAACTACCAATCAACCCAAAAGCATAAACTAATGGGTTAAGGTTAATTTAATTATATTGAGCAACAATTGTATTTCTAAATTTGTAATAATTAAGTTAAACTATGAAAAACCACATCAAAATGAAGTGCTACTTTTACTATGTAACTATTTGGTCTTTCTCAACACATTTCATCTCTAATTAACTTATTGATCTATATTGGCAAGAAAATTTCCATTCTAACATATTTTTCATTATTATAAGGATTAAATTTTAAAAATTATAAATCATTACAAACTAAAGTTCAAAGGCAAAAGGTTACTTTGATGAAAGTGTCGGACCAAAGCTGTTATTTAACCAGTATTATATAAGGGAGTTCTAACTAAGTCCAGAGGGAAAAAAGTAACAAAATGATCGAATATACCTTGCATGAGACCCATTCAGCAAAAGAAGGATAATAAAGCTCCTTGAAGTCATTCAATAACCGCGATATCAATGAAAAGATACGCTTAACAGCAACTTGATCACCATCAATTATTCCACTCGTGAAGATCTATATGAGAGCCCATTAACTTGACATAAAATATGTTTCAAAGAATATGAAGGGGGTGTGAATGTTCTAACCTTAGTGGCCAGCATCAGTCCTGCCTCCAAAAGAATTGGGCTAGATGATGTATCTAAAGCAGAGCGAACTGCAGATACTAGTTGGGCCTATAATTATAATGGGAAACAAAACTTCAGAAGATCAATGAATAACCAGCTACTTTGAGAAAAAATATTCCTTAGGCTTATGACAATGATAGACAGCATGAAATGCTAATCTTGAAATGGTCCAAATATGTGTGTGAGCGCATGTGAATAGAGAGGGAAACAGAGAGAAGCACCTGATATTGCTCCAATAGAAGGTGATCTGGAAGCTCGGGATCAGCAATGTGTTGAAACTATATTTACAAAACACAAGATATACCACACTTTCAAATCAAGAAATCCCAAGGAATTTATAAATTTCATTGGCCCAAGAAATACATGTGTGTGCATATGCATGAGGCTTCATTTCTATTCAATGAAAAAAATGAACTAATAGGAGACTAAATATGAGGTTAGTAAAAAAAATTTACAACCAAGGTTAGTAGAAAACCCTAATAGTTAATACGTTTACAAGAATAAATAGTAGAGCATGAAACAAGGAAAAAAAATGATTACATAGCTTGTGGCAGGAAGATGCTGTTTTTAGTTTTAATATAAGATCAAATTTTACATCAAGAAGAAAATAGAGATAAAAAAGGGCATTTGACATGCAAAGGTGTAAACTTACTTTATCAATAATCAAACTCAGGAGTCCAACACCAATTGGCTTCATACTTTCAAATTGAATTGTGCTGATCTACAACCAAGAATTTCAAGTATGAAATCTACTTGAGACAAATTCAAACGTAATCATACGTAACCTCAGATTTAGCACCTGGTAAGCAAGCGAAATAAGCTCTTGCACATGAAGGACTAGCCAATCACCAGAGCTGGGCCCATTAGCCAATTGGTTCCTCGCTAAATAAAGGTCAAAATGAGCTGTATTCTTCCCAACTGCACCAGGTAGATGACTGAGACACCTGAAAAACAATTAAATTTTTATTTTAAATTGAATAAAACAAAATTAACTATTAGTAGTAACCAATGGCAATAATAATAATTTTTTCATGGATCATCACTAACTAAAGACATGGGTGATCAACAAAAAGATACTAAAAATTATAATACAATTTATGAAGTATATCTGGTTGTACATGTTAAAAATCATATACACTTGCATCAAACAATTCTCTTCTTATTTCTTTTTACTCGGAAGTTATCCTATTGTGCAATGTGAGCTTCGCTCAGTGGTATTGGACCAAGAAATATCTCGACCCTTAAATATCATAATTGAACTAAAAAAAAAAAAAAAAAAAAGTCAATAGTTCTCAAAGTGTTAGATCTTCAACCTGATCAAAGTTTTTATTAAGAAGAAACAATTCCATTGGATAAATGAAATGAAATATTAAACTCCACACGTAGAGATTGATTGTCATTATACGAGAAAAGATACAAGGCGTGGTATCCATGAGATATGAGAAGATTGGAGAACAATTAGGAGATATTTCACAAAGGCGTTGAACAGAGCACAGATAGATTATCCCACATTGGAAAAGTGAGGATTTTTCAATATATATATAAGATAAAGTGAGCTATTCCTCTCCTAGCCAATTGGTTTTGAGATGGATGCCCACACTTTCTAATATGGTAATAGAGCTCCGGGTTGTTAATCCCCTAAAAATCTGAGAACCCACCCAAGCGGGCAAATACTTAAGCGGGCATTTCAAGATCTCAAAGAATTGGATCCGACCCAAGCAAGTAAGCCTAAGCGGGTATATTTCGGTCCACAAAATGGGTATAGTCCAAGATGGCTTTTCCAAAAATGGTGCCATCTTGAGGGGGCATGTTGGAGATTATCCCACATTGGAAAAGTGAGGATTCTTCAACATATATATAAGATAAATTGAGCTACTCCTCTCCTAGCCAATTGGTTTTGAGATGGATGTCCACACTTTCTAATAGATTATCTCTCAAACAAGTTGGGCATGATTAACATATATGCTCCAACTTGTGGGAGAGTGTTAGAGTTTAAATATTACCCATATAGTTATTATATTTTATTATTTCACTTATACCCTTTATCATCTTTTCAATTGCACACAACTAGGGCAACCATGAATACTGTATATAAATACCTCTATTGAATAAGAAATTTAGATTGGTTCTCTTAAACACTAGCATTAACAATTTGAAAAGGCTACTCAAAGTAGAAACCAAAACACTAACCATACACAAATCGGGCAGGCGGGCGAAGAGGATGACGAGGCTCAACTACATTGTAGAGAACGATGGAGGAATGGGGAAGTGATGATGACAATAGCAGAGGGAGGCGGCTATGAGGGAAGGCTAGGGTTTTAAACCCATTGTCAACATTTAGAAAAAGCTTTTCATGCTTTTGTTCTTGGTTTTACCCAAAAAGCCTCAATACAATAGAGACAGTTGTCCTCACCCTTATAATCATGATCTACCCTTATATAACCAATATAAGACTACACTTGGTTCGTATTCCCAACAATTCTCTCATCGAACAAAGTACCACATACAAACCTTCCCCGTCGAATAGTCACTCTCAAAATCATACTTGAGCACACCCTAAGCTCATCCAAGGATCCTTCTAAATTACACTTGGTGCCATGAAAGCTCAACTATGGATCTATCTGAATTACACTTGAGCATATTTCATAAGCATTTCTCACCCGAGCACTTACATGCTTAATAATGAGAACATTTCAAAAGTATTCCTCATTATAGCACTTATTAGGCTCAAGCATGGATTCCATTATGACCGTTGAAGCTCATAAATTCCTTTTTCACTCAAGGATTCTACAGACATGGCTAAGCTAGAGGAACCACTTTCTTATTAAAGCCAACAACCTATCATATATATCCAACTAGGTGTTTTTCACTTTGGGCATAAGCTCTCATGGTTTTGCTTTTTCACTTTGGGCATAAGCTCTCATGGTTTTACTTTTTGTTTCACCCAAAAGGTCTCAATGAAGCAGATGATTGTCCTCACTCTTATATTCATGATCTACTTTTCCTTTAACCAATGAAAAACTACACTTTGTTTGTATTCCCAACAAAAATAAACAATACTACTATCAAACGAGTCAAAAGTATTATTACTACTATGCCCTTACAGTCTCACTCTTTTTTACTGAGTCCATACAATATAAATAAGGTTGACTAAGTACTGTGCATAAAAAATTGTAACTAAAGATGGAAGAAAAAGTAAGGGAACATACTCAGCCGCCAAAACTCTAGTTCGATATCTAAGGTGTTTATCTCTTTGAGTTATATTAGAAGAATCTAGAGCATGTCCTGGTTTTGGAACTCTCTTGTGGCTAGCAACCATATTCTCATCATCATCTCCAATGCTCGACTTTATGTCACCATCTAGAGCATTTGAAGGATCATTTTCTGAGTTCGAGTTATACTCAATAACTCTCCTTGTCGATGTAGCAAGTACCTGAACAGAACAAGGGTAAGAGGGAAAGCTATTATTTGAATAACAGCCCTCACACGAGTATGTAAATAATATAAATCAATTAAATTATTTCAATGGGTGTTTAATACAAGATAGACCAAAGAAGATCACATAAGTTTGAGCAAGTAAAAGAACTTACAAGGTTTCGACATACTGTAATCCAGTGAGAGGGGCATGAAGGGCATGAAGCATAAAGTAAGCGCATGATTGTGGTCTGGACCATATTTGCAATGCTGAAAAAAATACAAAACAGTAATCAATTGGTATTTATTTTTCCACATTCATATTCTATAACTTAAGTAAACTTGCTATGTTGCCTGCAAAAACTAGCCACCACCACCACTGTTGCTGCCATTCAAGAAGGAGGAACCACCGAATAACTGTTTTATCTTTCTTATAGTAGTCTCTTTATGCTTCTTTTTTTTTATTTTGTGATTGTGTTTTGTTAGGCACACCTTGAGAACAATGTATTTTTTTAAGAGTAGTGTACCAGTACTAGTAGATTAGTATAGGGGTATAAGAGAAATTAGTTAGGAGGACCTTGGTTATAAAAGATAGTGTTAGGTCCTTAAATAGGGTGTGAAAAAATTGTAGGAAAAGTGCCTTGGAGGAGAGGATAACACTCTCAAATTGTAGTGGGTTTCTCTGTTATCATTTCATTGCACATTTTCTTGTCATCTTGAATCCATTAATGAGAATATCTCCCTAGATTACATTAAGGATTGTCTATATTTGTTATTTGCTTGTGTTTTGGGTATTTTGGTAGTATTTTAGAGATAATTGGTATCGGATACCTTACATAGTGTTGGTAAACTATAATTACAAAAAGTGAGAGAATGGTAACTCCAAAATCAGGCAAATTAAGATGTAGACTCAATTTAAGTGTGGATGTTTTGAGATTTATTCGAGAAGACACAACCGTTCCTCTCCCACCGTATGTCCTAACAAAACGCGTAGGGAAGTTGCACCAAAATATCTTGTTTTCCATTTTGAACTCAACAAAAAATGGGGTGGAGGATTTGCATCCGTAACCTCTTGGTTACTAGATCGTAGAAGATGCTTATTTTGACAACAGCTAATTATTCATGGAACAATGTGCAAAGAAAATTCACGTTTCCTTTTAGTCAAATGATATTTAATTTATTTAAGTAATAAGCATATGTGTCATAACATAACATCAGAGGCAAGAAAATAATTCCCACTTGAAACAAAATCAAAACGTTGCACCTCAAAGTTTAGGCAACATGAACAAATTCATGCATAGCTTACTCGGAATCAGTTTCTTCATCCAGCATATGAAATAAGATCTCTTCTATTTGCTCGTCAATAATGGGAACCTAACAAGAACACGTGATCTTAGACATAAATTTTATGAGGGATGCAAACCAGCCATCAAGAATGGGAGAAAGAAAAGAAAACTGGGTAAAGTAAATAAAAAAAAAATGACAACATACTGGATCCTTTTCAATAAGATGACGAAGAGTAGATATGGCAAGATGTCGCAATGTTGGCTGCATTCTCAAAAAAAATACTGAATGAGAGAAGGATATTTTAATTATCCAGTTTAAAAAAAATTATCATGGAAAGAGGGAGAGAACCTGTTTAGAGGCTAAAGTTGGGAGAAGCACTTGCAGGTGGGAGTGCACAGAAACAGCTTGAGGAGCAAACAACACAAGTTGTTGTGTAAAGCGGACACTCCTACAGCAATAGCATGTGACAGATTATCATTGCCAACAAAAGAGCAAACTACAAAAGGAAAATAAGGCAACTATTTGATTTTGGGAAAAGTCAATTGAACTTGAGCATGATGTCAGATATGCCAATGTTCTACATGCAAGTCGTGCGTGGAGCAAACAGTAGACATAACAGTAGGTTATGCCAAATAGATGAAGAATTGGCAGACAATCATTTGAGCAACATATTGATCATGTGTTTTTTTCCTACAAGGATGTGTGCATGCGTGTGTGTGTGTGTGTGTGGGGGGGGGGGGGGAGGGGGGGTTGTAGAAAATCAGCTTACTCAAGCATGATTGATGCTTCTTGACAGGAGCTTATCTCTGCAACAACAGACTGAAAGTAATAGCCATTATAAATAAAGAATTTATTAATACTGTATATAAATATAGGCCATATTATCTAGCTCGATATATGATTGAAAACCCAGAAAACGAGATTCTGACAGTGCATTCATAGTCAAGTAACTTTTTCATTCTGGTACAATCAATTCATACCCTTAAATTTTATCCTCTGGAAGGAACTTTAGAATTCCAACGTCCCCAAAAAATGTGAAGTATCTAATGTAGTTTCTCTCTGAACGGCCTAAATTCAAACTAGAAATTTGGGAGACAACCCTCATGCCAGATTGGTACTGCGTGTATAAAGCAAATGAATATGATTCTATTCATCTCCTTTTTCGTTCGGTGGTGATCAAAGTTAACACTTGAGCATAAGTTTAGAAATTTTTCGGATCTTTTCCAGCTTTAAATAAAATAAACTGAGGTCTCTATGGTTTGAAAAAAGTTAGAGTTTAGTCCTTATGGTTTTAAAAACTATAATATAATACTTATGGTTCGGAGAAAACTAGCTTTTTTTTTTTTTTGAAAACAACATTTGGGGATGGGAGATTCAAACCAGTGACTTCATGGTCCTTAAGTGGACATTGATGTTGCTAAGCTATTGCTCTCGGAGAAAACTAGCATTTAGTCTTGAAAAATTAGAACTTAGTCCCTATGCTTTGATTAAATCTAAAAAATAGTGTATAACGTTCGTAATTGTTGGTGAATAAATTACGTAGAAATCAATTATTTATGCCTCATTAATGAGAGTGTGAGATAAATAATTGATTAGACAATAAAACAAACCATTCATACATCACAAGTTACATCTACGTACTTAATTTGCTTATAATTTACAAACAACATAGAATATTTTTTAGGTTTTATCATACCGTAGGACTAATTCTATTTTTTCAAACAATAGGGACTGAAATTTAGCTTTCTCCAAATCAATAGGAACTAAAAATTTAGCTTTCTCCAATCCAATATGAACCATAGAGTCTAAACTTCAACTTCCTTCAAACCACATTGACCAAATTTATAATTTACCCATAAAGTGTAACCATCTAAACTTGTTCAAGGAAGTTGAATAACTGGTAATACCTTGCAACGAGAAAAGAAAATGCTTCCTGGAGCCAGTTCGGGACCAAGAACAGCAACAATAGCATTTATTAGGCGACCAACTCCTTGCTGAAGGTCAACTAATCCATTCTCCTCTGACAAAAGGATATCCAGCGCAAGGCCAAGGGTCGCCTAAAAGAAATAGAGATCAAACTTGTAAGGAAGAAAATATAAAAGAGCATTCAGATAATTAAACATACCAAAATGAAAAAGAAAATGGAAATAATGGTAAGCTACATCAGAAAAATCAATAGTTCGATGTCCAAGTAATAAGTATCATAGCACCAAATAGGAGGATTCTACACCGAGAATTCAACATCATAATAGGTAATAATATCATAAATATAGTTTAGTACAATCAACATGGGAGTAAGAAAAATCTAATCAAATATGATTTAGTTAGGTAGTTAATAACAGAAACGCTTATAAACTCCCAACTGGCTCCCTAGCTGTTAGAAGCCATTACACTAGAGTGACAAGGTAGCTTCTTTGAACAAGAAACAAAATTTTTCATTGAAACGATCAAAAGAGACTAATGCTCAAAGGTACAAACTCCAACAAGGAAGTAGAAAAGAAATAACCAAAAAGAAACGACAAAAACATACCAATGCCAAACTCAAGAACCAAAGAAAAAAGCAGAAAGACGTAACAGAAACAATGAGTGGCATAAAAATGCACCAAAGTTATGGTATATAGCTACAGCCAAACTATAAGTGATCAAGGTAGTAATAGTCACGGCAAACCAATTTGACTACTTATTAATAACTGTCCCGCTGTTTTTTAACAGTCCGTAAGTCATACAATCATTGCATTAAATTGGGAAGCATTGTTGTAGCTTTAATTTTTTTTCTATGCTGTTTCTGTTTTCAGCTTTACTTTTTATTTTTATTCTGATCTTGTCGCTCTTATTCTGCTCCCTTTGGAAGTTTGTTTATCATGCATTTTGTTATCTTGTACTTTGCTTTTTTCATATTCTTAAAGAAAAGTTTGTGGCTTTTTCAAAAAAAACAATCTCCAGCATTTTGTGCATAAACAGCTACAGTTTTCCCCCATAAGAATCAAGCTTTCATCAATATTCATCAATATCCATTGACATTTTAATTTTATCCCACCCACTAGGAACTAAGAAAGCATTCATTCTGATTTATGAACTTTATTTGAAGAGAGTTACTCATTTTCTTCTTTTTTGTCATGAAAAACTAAACTTTCAAGGAAAATGAAATAATATAAACAGTAAATTTGATCAAACAACAAAAGAAACAAAAAATGAAATCAATACAATAAAAAAGAGAGCTAACAAAATACAAAAAATACAAGGCAGTGAAAAGTTAAAATGTAACTGGAATCAGCCTCAAATGTGAGGATTTCAAATTTTAAAATGCTCAAATCATACGAGGATGGCCTAAATCATAAGTGGACAACCTGAACTTGGGATACAAAGGACAAACCAGCAGCTTCAATTGTCAAAAGTAGTCCATGCAAAGACCATGTCTGCAAACTGGTAATCGAACTCCGAGCCAGCATAGATATAGAATTCACTGTTGCAGTGACTATTGTTGACAGAGCCATCCCTCCTGCACTGAAGGTAAAGGAAACGCATAGATGAGAAGAGAACTAGAAATAGAAGTACCCAAGCACAAGAGGAAACACTTTTTAAAGTAAATAATGAACTATTCATCCATGGATGTAAAAGGAAATCAACGATAATACTGGGAGTGAAAAGAAATTTAAAACCAACTGGTACATATCTCCAATGGTAAATAACTTCTTTTTCTCCCGATTTAATACTTCGTGAATCTTGAAATTTGATGTATTTTCTTGAATCTTTTTCAAATGATCTGCAAGTTCTTTGCTCCGAATGAATTCTACTCCACATTTTAGAAAACCGTGAAATCAAAATTTCACTCCATTATACCTGGGGTTACCACGCCCGTCCCTAGGTCAGGCACTGAATTCTACTCCACATTGAACATGTCAATTTGTTGAAAATTGATCAATTTAGCGTTGTGCGCTCCTTTTTTATTTCTTTCTAAGCTTCAGGATTGATGCAAGAATTCTGTTTTTTTTTTTTGAAACGGAGACGTTTTATTAAGAAAAAAGGGGAAAAATACAAATCAAAACCAAAGAAGGAAACAAACAAGTACAAGAAATAACATCTTAGGCAAAACAAAGCCACAAAATAAGATAAATAACACAGATAAGGACTAGAGGAAAGATTCCAAGTTAAAAGCAAGTTGTTGGATCGAGAAGCTTTCAAAAGTTTTGATAAATGGCCCACAGGCTGGAATGAAGACGGGCAGCTTCAAAACGAAATTGCCAAGATTGATGCAAGTCTTGAAAGATACGCAAATTTCTTTCCCACCAAGTTTCATAAAGAGTACTTTTGACTGTATTTATCCACAAAAAGCTAGCCTTTTTGCTGAAGGGAGGGCCGGATAAGAGATGTTGAACATTCTGAGCTGGGTTGTCGGGAAAAGACCATGACATATTGAAAGAGAAAAACAAACGGTTCCAACATGAAGCTGAGTAGGGGCAGAAGAATAAAACGTGCAACTTTGATTCTTCCGCGGACTGGCATAAGGGGCAGAAGAAAGGCTGCAGTGAATGGCCCTGTAATTCCCTTTGAAGCAAAACAGCTGTGTTTAGTTTACCATAAATTAGAATCCAAATAAATACACTTATCTTTTTTGGGCTTTTCGACTTCCATATGGCATTGTAGACATCCTTATTAATTGGACCGTAATCTCCCAAGAAAGCTGAGGCTCATTTGAATTATGTTGATTGTAAAGATTTTCACTCTCTCTAAAAACACCCAAAAAAAACCCTAGAGTACCATTTTTCGTTTTTTCCTCCTCCGACACTGAAGAAGAGGAAAGGTTTCCCTTTACAAAGCCGGAACTCCCACACTGATGCCACAAAGTTGCATCGCCTTCGGCACATCAACGCTCTGTCTCGATTGTTTCCCACCAATGGTGCCAAGTTTCAAGCACCCTGCTTCTATCTTCTTTATCACCGTTAGTTCCTTGACTCGTGTCTTAAGAGGCTTTTAACCACATTAGTCCATAGCAAACACACCTTTTTGCGAAAGCAAGTGCCCAACAAGAGTTGAAGAACATTTTGTTTAACACAATTGGAAAACAAGAGTCGAAGGCCATAATAATAGTTTCTATCTTTAACCGAATATCATGGGTTGTAAAATTCCCATTCTTAGATGACATTTTCTCGAAGTGTTCCCTTGCAATTAGGTGTTGCCAAAAATGTTCATGTCTTTCACTAACAATAGTCAACGTCATCGTTGGACCATGTGGATGTTTAGATATCAAATTGATGTAGCTTAAAGTATATAAGGAGAGAATTCTTTGAGAATCAATCTCGATAACCATAGTGTGAAGAATAAAAGAGAATATCAAAGTATGTAGAATACAGGAGAATGGTTCTCAATAATAGAGAATTAGGGAGACAGCAAAAAAAAAAGAATTAGGTAACTAACTAACCAAGGAATTACTTAAAGGTTTGTTCTCCTTAAGTAAGAAAACTTATGCTTTCTTTTGAAGAAAAGGATATATGCAATGTATTGTTCATAATTGTAGGTTCACTCAGATGATGTAAAATAAAATAGTTGAAAATCAAAAGACCAAAAGTAATTGAGAAGCGAAGAGGATCATTTAACTACCAACCTTCTATGTATGCAGCCAAGTGACAATGCAATTGATCCGGCACAAGTAGAGTCTGACTTTCCATTTAGGTCACCAAGTAGTGATCTAATCTGTTTATATAACACGTAAGATTAATAAAAGAAAAGCTCAAAGAAAATTGATGACAAAGATAAAATGGAAAAAATAGAAGAATTCCACCTTTCTAACACAATCCTCAATACTCAAAGAAAGTATACCATGCTAGCAGTGAAAGTATATTTTCGTAGTAGTAATAGTTCATGCATGTGAATAAAAAAGGAAGTATACCATTCTAGCAGTGAAAGTGTCATTCCCAAGACGGGCCAATAACCCAAGACCTTCAGCAGCAGCTCTTCGTTGTGATGCACAAATGTCTCCAGCAGCCAGAATACTCTGTTCAAATCAAAATCTTAAAGAAAAATTAAAGTAGCATGCACAAAATCCTAATGAATCAACGAAATATAATGTAGCCTAAAAAATTACCTGAAAAATACCCTGGGCAGAACTTAAAATCTCAAGGCTTACAGATGGCACACGCATAGACAGAAGAGCCTAACAACAATTATTGGTCCATTTGTAAATCTCACAGTCTCAAAAAGCTACACCCAAAAAGTAAGAAAACATGATAATTACCTTGAAACCTGCAAGAAGCCCCACGCATATATTAGTGACACTTGCAGAATGCCATGGCTGTTTCTTTCCAGATTTCAGACACTGCTCCATAAATCCAAGAAGGGACAGCATTCCACTGTTGTTCTGAGTTTTATTTATACAATGATGTTAATAATATAAGGAAACACCATATTTTTGGAAATTAAATATCCAAATCGAACCATGAAAATACAAACCTGACAAGCAAAGATAACCCCAAAGCAGAGAAGCATCTCGTTCACCAATTTTTTGTTTATAGTCTCTGGCTTCATGTTCAAAATAAATTCTCGGTGTGAAAAATGAAAGGCGGCCAACGAAGGCAGAATAATGGAAGGGAAATCAAGAAACAATAAAAAGTAAAGTAAAGCAGTTTTCAAGTTTCCCAGATAGAAGTATCTGATAACTAGAATTTACCCGAAGGTTTATGATTGGTATTATTATTATTATTTTATTTTATTTTATTTTTTGAAAAAGGGGACAAGTGCTCGTGCATTATGCCTCATCCAACCACAAAACCTTCAATTACTCCTCTTAGATAGGCATGCACCGCATGCTCAATCATTGAGCTAAAAACCTCACTAACTAGAAGGAACAAGAAAGGAGAGAGTGGGTCCCCTTGCCTAATTCCCCTAGAAGCAGCAATTCTTCCTCTTAGTCAACCATTTATGATTATTGAAAACTTAGGATCCCTAATACAGACAGATATCCATGAGATCCATTTAGGATGGAAGCGTTTAGCTTTTAAAACTACTTCAAGATAATCCCAATCAACACAATCAAAGGCATTTTCCAAGAAAGTCCAGCTTTAGAATCCATCCTCTTTTCTTTTTTATTCTATACACCTCAACAACGTCATTCGCGATCAATATAGGATCAAGTGAAGAAGGCACTTCATGACTTAGAAATAATACTCAGCATTACAACTTTTAGTCTCTCAGTGAGAACTTTGGCTACTATCTTGTAAACTGATGAGGTAAGGCTTACTGGGCGAAAGTGCTTTACTTGCAAAGCTGCTTTTTCTTTCGAATATGACAAATGAAGTTCTCCTTCAAGCTTGAATAGAGATGTCCATTCAAGTGAAATTATGAAAAAAGTCTAATGAAATCTTCTTTAATTAGTGGCCAAAATGAGGATTATTTGTATAAATTGAGTTTCATTTATACCATCTATACTTTTCGGTTTTTTCTTTTATTACTCCTTTTGGGGTCGGCACCCTTTGAACATTTGAAGAGTTTGTACCTTGTTTTTTTTGTATTAAAAAAAAGCAAGTAATAGTAATAGTTACCTGAGAAAAATTTGAAACTTCATCTTCCCATATTGTCGGAACAAGACCATCTTTTCCCCCTTGAAAAGCACGAAGCTCATCCTCGAATGAATCTCTAAGTGAAGAAATAAAAGGGAGAAATCTCTTTTAAGGACAGCCCTAGAAAGTGAAATCGCTAAAAAAAATCTCTAAGTGAAGAAATAAAAGGGAGAAATCTCTTTTAAGGACAGCCCTAGAAAGTGAAATCACTAAAAAGAAAGTCCTATTGCATGAAAGAATTCAACGTAATCAAATTGGAACAGGGAACTTAATTAACAGAAACTTGCTAAAAAGAACCAAAAGATAATAAGTTTGAGTCGTCCCTCACAAATATTGTTGAAAATGCAGAAAAAATTAATTTTTATCACCTTCCAGGAATCCAAGGACCCAACCATGCATCTCGTCTATCAAGTAGTAACCTCAAGCACGAGCTTTCTTCACATCCAGAAGCATCTCTTTCAAAAAAAATCGAAACGAGAAACAGTAAATTCATCAAGATAATAAATAAGAGAGAAGAGACTTCAATATACAAAAAACACCAAAAATAAAGAAAAAAAACTGATAGAAGAAGAATACAAAATGACCAAAACAAGACAAGAGAGAGCAAAACGATTAAAAAAAGCAGTCCAGTTGGAGAATATCTGATTGATCGAGTAGTTTTCAAAGGATTTCAAAGAAATTGCCCAAAAGGAAGCAGGAGTGAACGGTCATATCAATAATACTGAAGCAAAAAATTCAAACTAAAGGGGCGCGACAAAAACTACAGGTGTTCGTTACCTGAAAGGAGTTGTGCATAACTGAATAATCAGCGGGTGGTCATTCTTATACACCATGGGATCAGGAAGAGACTGATAGGCAATTAACAGTCTTATGATCAAGATGTTTAGTGCAGGTCTCGAACTGGCCAGATCCTTGGTTGTTAATGATAGGGCTCTGCTTCCAATTCAATTGCAAGAATGTTTAGATACAAAGCTATAACATACTTTCGCATGAAACCAAGAAAATAGATTCCGAGTAAACAATACTAAAATGAATATTTTGAAACAGTAACTAAATAACTAAAAGAAACCAACCTGCTCAAGTATAGAATCACTGGTTGAAGAAAAACCCCAGCACTTATGACATCTGGAGAAATAAAGCATCTAATAAATGCTGTAAGTGCATCAATGGCAGTAGACCAAACACTGCAAAAAATTAAGAACGCTAACTAGGTAGTTATAACTCGATTATTGTTTTAACAAATTACACCATAGAGTACACTAGTATCAAGAATGAGCAGTAGAGTATCACATAAGAATGTACAATTTTAGAATTTGATGCCAGACGTATAACACAGATCAGAAATTACAGATCAAATATTGTGTGGGAAAAAAAAAGAAAGAACTATCAATATCAAGCAAATTCATTCAGAACTTTTCTAGGATTGTACGATTTTTTTTGTTCAACTTTCCTTCTTGGAAATCACAATCTCATTGCACTTTCAATATTAGCTGACAATAACCAGGGACTCATCCATATAAAATATATTCCGTGACTTCTACATTAAGATTAAAAAAACATGAAAGCTTCATTGCAAGTGCAACTATCAAAACCTAGATATATTCGCGATTTTGTTAGAACAATAGTAGAAGATTTAATGTATCAGCAAAAGGAAGTCATGCACTCCCGAGTCACTATTGTATCAATATATATACCCAGTTATTGACATTAAATATAGCACAAGCTCAAAAACCTAAATCAGGACACATGAAGTGATGTGTGTGCCGTGTGCAATCTGAAATGTCAAGTGCCATAAATGTCAGCACCAAACATAAAGAAGAGATGAATTTGCAATTTGAAATATAAAAAAATCCAAGCAAACTTTCAATAGAAATGTTGCACGTGCGCCAGAGAAGTAATATTTGTAATTACAATACAAAAACAACGGTTCTTTTCCAATGAGAAATTAAATTTTATAACTTGACTTACCAAATCTTAGAAGTCAAATCCCCAGTTTCCTTGATTTCATGTTCCATATTTGCAGTAAAAAACGCAGCCCACAAGGAAAGAATGTCAAAAGCCTGGTCTTCAAGTTCCTTTATGCACCAAGAAAAGAAACTTAAACGTTTAAGCATATATTAAAAACAAATCATCCGGCCATCATTATGTACCTCTTTAGGCATACAAGCTAATAGTGATGATAAAAGTAACCATCCAGCTTCGTTCTCAACTGCGGAAGCAACAGGATTGCGGGAGGGATCTGTCAGCATTTTCCTTGATACTTCAAGGACTGATCTAGGAAATCTGGTCATGAGAACAGAAGAATTTAGGATGATATTTACCTTGTTTGTGTCAGAACTACCAAAGAAAATACTATCCACGTTCACAGAAGTTATATAAAGATCGGCATATAAATATGTGGTTTGTGCTCAAACAAGAGCATTGTGTACAAAGTGAGATCAATTATAACACCAGAAATTGATAGAGAGAAAGATGCTTTTTCACTCATATATGAACGTGTAGCAAACAACCAAACCCCAAGGAAGATGAGCATTTAACTCTATAATACGCATCAATTTGGATAAGAAATGAAAAGTCGGTAATTTGACCAAGAGTTAAGGAAAATATCTAACAGACTTCGAACAAAAACAAAAAGGAAGTCACCTAGATGGATAACCAAGAGGTAGTTTGGGAGATACTGACACTAAAGCAGCCAATACAGCAGCCTGACCATGCAAAGAATCGAGCTCCAATTGCAGATTGTAATTCTGTTGTCAGACATAAAGCCAATTAACAATCAAAACCATAACTAGTAAAGCACAAGCCTAATACTTCTTTACAATGAATCCATCGAGCAAGCAAAACATGACTAGAAATATATCAGTGCTCCATAGTAAGCAGATTTCAGAGAATGTTTTTTAACAAGAAACAACACTTTTCATGAATAGATGAAAAGAGGCTATTTCTCGACGATATAAGTTCCACAGAGTAGCGAAAGAATGCAAAAAAATATATAAAAAGAAATGAGCCAAAAGTTAAAATCAAGAACAAAAGACATAAAATGAGTACAATGAAACAATGAAAACAATCTAGCTAAGTGAGTCTTCCAACAAAAATCAAATCATCATGAAACTCTTGCATAGACCACCGTCATCATGAATAACAAAGTACACTAACCGCTCAACAAACTTTCTCATATCAGATAATGGAGCCGAGAGATCAAAATTCAAGCCCATCAAAGCCCCAAACCAAAGTTGTCACAGAAAAAGTCACCAGTCGAATAAAAGCACAGAAGACCAACCACACACAACTTTCTAAACAGTAAAGACCTTTTGGAAAATTTGATTATAGGGAACACAACTCAATGCAGATGAACTTCCTTCAACAACAACCGAACAAATGTCAAAGAATGTTATAAAGGAGAAACTTCCTTACAAGATAATGCACATCATTTAACCCAAAAAAATACTACATTAAACGAACAATTCAAGAATGAAAAAACATTATACTATAGAACAAAAGAACAAACATTAAAAATCAATGAATGTTCTCTATATACCTGGTCATCACCAACCAACCGGCGGCGGCATTAGCAACTTCAAAAGACTCAAAGACACTAATATATTTTTCCTCATAAATGTTGTGCTTGTATATCAATTAATTATAAGCTTAAGTTATGTAGCAAACAGAGCATCCACTAAATCCATACAGTTTCCTTGCCTCCAAACTCATAAAACAGCAAGTTTCTATCAAAGGCACACATAAGATTGAGAGGAAAAGAGAAATAAATCCAGATGCAAAGAAACTGGGAAATATTTGAAATTGAAGTTAACGTGAGCGAAGAATTGAATAGTTTGAAGTACCAACAGTAGTATAAATGCATGAAAAAAGTGAGAATATGGAAAGATAATAGTAGCACCTTTTCAAACGAAACATTTTCTCTTAGAGCTGTTAGCATAGTCACTCCATAAGAAAATAACCCACCAACACAGTTAGGATCAACCTCCGTCAACGTGCGCAATGATAGAGCAGCCTCAATGCGTACCTGAATTAAATGTTTGTACTCAGGAACAAAAAAAGTGCAATTAATGTACTGGTACTGCTTCCACGTCTACTCATTTTCTTTATCCTGAAAGTAAAACTACCCTTACTATTGTAATTATTTTATGATAACCGGGAACTGAAGCTTCATTCCAATGCATATTCAGAGGCACCCACACCCATTCTGAAGTCGGGACCCACGAGACAAAATGGAATTTTACAATTAACTCACTTGTGAGTTTTCGAGCATGGATGTCCAAGAGAGAATACTTGCACACTTAAGAACCAAAAGTGTGCAGTTAATATACTACTACCTCTAAATTGCACAATTTTCTTTATCTGATATTCATCTTAATTGGCGACCGTTTCTTGACTTCATTAGTTAACAGTTGCTTATGTTATAAGACATTGTACCAACTTTTTTCTGGCACTTTGGTACTTCTGTTGTTTTTATTTTTATCTTCTTTTCTCTTTATTATCTTTTTTAAGATTGTACTTTGAGCACTAATCTCTATTGGTTGATGTAATATATTTAAATTCACCTCGACTCATTAGCTTAAGCTTTTAGTTTTAGGTTGATGGTGTTTCTTTTTTAAACAAGATACAGACTTCTTATTGATATAATGAAAAAGAAGAAAAAGGTTTACAAACTCAAAGAAGTCTTGGCTCATTGGTGAATTAATATGATTCAATATAAAATCAGAGCAAGAAGTCTCGGGTACAAACCCTTGCTGAGTCGTTTCATCCCCAATTAATATTAATTTCCATTTGATTGGTGTTCTATTTTCCAAACTCATAAGTGAGGAAGATGGTTGGTTGATATAATGTAATTAAATTATTTTGAAAATTATACTTTCTGATAGTGAGGTACAAGCATGTGTTACAATGACCTATAGAAACAAAGATAGTAGAGGAGGATCTGAAAATTATGTTTGTCGAAAGTGTTACATTGACACGCGCAGGCCAAATAAAGAGGGTAAAGAAAGAGGGGAGAGATCAGGGAAGATACCAAATACAAAGGCCAAATAAAGAGGGTAAAGAAAATAGAAGAATAAAACAGTAAATACAAGCCTCAAACAACAAAGAGGGAGAGAGATCTCAAACTAGATGATGAAACATGAAGTTGGGTGTCAGCTGAGGCTTGCGAGTCAATGCCACCACCAGCGAAGAAAAATTAAAGGAGTTAGGCTTAAAAAGGTGCAATCAGAACTAGAAATTTCTACCAAATGAAGCAAAAAACAGCATTGCTTACTGAACCGGAGTTATCTAATCCGAGTCAATATCATAAAAAGTTTCAAGAAAATCATGAAGGAGTAGAAGAATAGGTGGAGGCGGAGCATGAATGATCAATGAACCATTCCATGATTAGAAAGTAGATAAATCATTTAAGACAAGCATAGAAACAGCATGTTCGGACACAAACAATAGCTAGAACTTACAAGCTGTAATGAATGAGAAACAGCAGCAACAACTGTGTTGTCAAGTACTTCCTTAAACTCTGATGGTACCTGTAAAAAAATTGAACAAGGAAAGGAAATGAAAAGAAAATAATGCTAAAAGATACAAACTCCAAAAAGAATGAGGTAAAAACAGAACATAAACTAGCAAAACAAAAGAAAGGCAACAGTAAACTAAAAAGAAGCACAAAAGGCACAGATAAGTGCATGTGACACAAGAAGAGGTGAAATATAAAACTATTGATAATGAGAGCAATGGAAGAGAGACTACCCTAATGGATTAGAAATGTTAAGCCTGTAATTAAGGCTCAGAATTGGCATTCCTAGATTTAATTGCTCAATTTCTTTATATATTTTGTTAAAAATTGCTGCTCCTTTTCTTTCATAGAAAAACTAATACTTCAAAAATAAAACCATGTCTTACCTCTCCCAGAGTTTTCAGAGTATAAGACAGAGTACGCAAACAAGCAATTTTCATTGAAGGGCTGGCCTCTTGAGATTGGAGCTGCCAAATTTCAAGTATTGTTCCTTTATAAATATAATAATAGGTACACAGCCAACAAAAAATTTAATTTAAACAAGAACATCAGACTTCTCTGTAATGATACCATCAAAACTACAACAGTATATTCAAATCAATTCGGTCAACCGTCAACCTGCTTTCCGAGAAACACCAAGAAGTTCCTTTGGGTGGGTTCTGTCATTTGATCAGTAATGCCAACCCTAAGAATATAAAGCACACAAGCCTACAGCAAACAGGTAGTCAGTCAAGGTTAGTGCCTAACTCTAGTATAGCAACAAAAGTAGTACTATATATCTATTATATGCCGTTCTGTATTTTAAATTAAAACAAAAGAATGATTCTGGGGTATCACTGATTAGAAAAACGAGAGGAGATGAAAATGTATGATTTTAAGATTTTGTGCTATTTATTAACTTTTTTTCAAATAAGAAAAAACCAACATTTAGATTCTTAAGACATAGCTAGCCTTTTTTAATCTTCTATTTTTTGTCAATGGAAGCTCAGTTTCTTACCAAAAAAGGGTTAAACAAAATTTGTTCTCTTGAGGATTAAACCATTGATATATACACTTAATAAAAAAAAATAAATTAAATAAAGAAAAAGCTCCTTTGGTGAATCTACTTTACAGAAAACTTCATTTTTTTCCCCATGGTTATTTTCATTTATGTTCTTCCTTTGGTACGCCATTTTTCATTATTGATTTAAAAAATCAACAAATCATTAAAACCCAGAAAAAGAAGACAACCAAAAAAACCGAGAATAGAGAAAATTCCAGACATGATGAGATTCTTTTTGTCAAAAAATAAAATAAAATAAAACAAATAAAATCATTGATTTAATGAAAACATAAAGTTCAATAGTTAAAAAACGACAGAAATAAGAATGTTAGAGGCCAAAGTCAAACAAGTTTAAATTCTTGAGGAGTGGGATTGATCCAATATAGGAAAAATATGCGGTCACTTAATGCTTATTTATCAAATGTTTCATTGAAGATAAGCTCAATTTTCTCCGGTGTTGCTAAACTTCTTGTTCATTTTATTTCTTTAAAACACTACTTCAAATTTTTGCTATCCTTGTCAGTGCGGTACATTGACTTCTTTGATAAAAAATTGAAACGGAAGACTTATGTTTCGTTAAGAAAACGAAAAAGAGACTCATTTGATAAATTTGCGATATTCATAACAAAGAAATAAAATTGGGAGCGAATAAAGAACTTCCATATGGAATGTAACCCAAGTCTAAGATAATAATTGCAAATAGTATATAAAATAAACTTATGCAATCACCAGTGAATGGGCATCCACGCAAGTATCAGCACGAAGTACGTCCATAACCGGCAGTGCGAAGTCTAGGAGTCCAGTATCTGGATGCAGATATCTAAGACGAATGGCCTACAAAACATTATATGTAGTAAATAACCCGTTAAATATTATCAGTATAATTAACAAATGCACCAAATTTGTAAGACAAAATTGTACAGAAAACTGAGAAAAGAGAATGTAAAGCTGACAAGCTCATTATCAGTGCAAAATAAGCCAGCAAAAACATCAATTGAAAGTCTCAGTGAAATGAATTCTTGATTCACGGTAACATGTCATAAAAGAACTAAGAACCACAATTTATTTTTGAGAAAAATAAAAGCAAAAAATTATACGATATGAAAAAACACAAGAAATGAAACACGTGGGTGAAAGTTTAAATGAATGATTGATTATATTTGATTCAAGTTTCTTTTTAACAAGCAACGGGTATACATGAATAAGATTTAACATACGGCTTCCAACATCTAAGAATTCAATTCTTACGAATTAGCCTTTCAAACCACAACATTCAAAAGCTATAATATCTCAAACAAAAAGGGAGCGGACAAAGGAAGGAAAATCTACTACAACATGTGAAAGTGAGCACAAACCTGCAAAAAGGACACCCAAGATAATGTAAGGCTAACACGAATTTCCTTTGACCGTGATCCATTCGCTGCAATGTGATTCATTATGCAAAAGAGGCAATGAAATATTAGTTTTTTTTTTCTTTTCTTTTTTTGTTTTTTTCAATAAATTGAGATTTCAATATTTTATTTGCAAAATATGGAAAGATTTATAAACCACTTATTGAAATGATGAAAATGAAATAAATGTTCAAAGGATAAAAACTCCTAAAAGGAGTGAAAAAGTTTTTTTTTTTTTTTTTTTGACCACGGAATACAACCATAACATGGTAGGGGGAGAGGGCAAAGGAGAGAGAACAGAACATTTTTCCATAGTATGCAAAAAAAAAAACATGATTATATCCATAGGTGAATTATTAAAAAAGTTCTCCAATTTGAAATCGACCTATAAACTTCATCTACATCTATTTCAATGGATTGTTTGAATTCCAAGAAGTATTAAGAAAAATAGACTTACCATTCGTATTTACATGGATCTTAACCTGAAAAGTAACAACTAATAAGCAAGCTACACAACATATAAATTACCCCCATACCTTTACTGAATGGCAAAGATAGATGTCGATGTAAACCATCTTCTAGTTTCTTTGCCGGAGGAAACGGACCTTTTCCCCTTGGTTGAACCTAGAAGGACAAGAACTTAATAAAATTACGATAGACAATATTAGGAACACATACGAGATCAATTTATCATAAACAACAAAGATGATTGCATAGCAAATAACTTAAATACCTGAGCTTCAGGATTCATTCCAAGAGCCAATAACAAGCCCAAAGCTTCAGCAAATGCATCCCGAACTGATGAAATGGGATCTTCCAAGGCCTAGTTCAACCAGCCGACCCATTTGAAAAGATAAGTAGGACATTGAAAATGTGGAAGATAGAAACATGTGGATAGTAAATACTGTAAAGGATATAGAACTTCACATTGATCATGAAAAGCTATCTTCAGAAGGGCTAAGGCACCAAGAACGGACATCTTTCCTCCCTATCACACTCTAAAACTCCCCCACCAAAGGCAAAAGATCTCAAACAGTATTTGGATCCAATTTGTTGTGTCTTCTCTGTGCTTTTGCAAGTTACTTAAATAAGATACCTAACTGAACATTGTTAGGCACAGTAGAGTGCCAATCAAAGTGCAACTCTTGTAACATTCTTTCAAATAATCCCAGCACTTATAGTTATTATACCACTGTTATATAATCCTTAACCTTCTACCCAAATTATGTAAAGTAGAACTCTTGTACCAACTCTTAAACAATCCTAACTTTCTACCCAAATTATGTAAAGTATAACTCTGGTAGAATTGTTCCAAATAATCCTAGCTTTTCTTTTAAGCCACCTACAAGATAATTTTTCTCAAAAATTACTGATTATGGTTCTTTGCACATGCAACCAGTCATATAGAAAGTGTACCAAGTTGCTACCATAAGCCTCATTATATTGTGAGAGGTTTTCCTGATGTTGCAGTATAGTTTGTTGTTAATGTGACTACGACATTTTCACTCTATAGCATGTGCTGCTAATTCTAAAAGATGTTGATAACAGTTTAGGAATATTATCTGTCTTCTGCTTTTCGGGATTTTTCTGTTTCAGATTTGATTCATAATTTGAATTCACATCTCTAATGTTCCTCTGTTTAGCTTCTCACAGGCTCTGCGAAGCCTATCTGGCGTTTTCTTTAATCATTTTTCAGTTGTAACCTTATCTTCCCTTCAGGGTTTGTTAACATTCTGTATTTCTTTTCATAATCTTAATGAGAAGTTTGTGTTCTTTTCAAAAAAACAAAAAAAAAAGTTTAGGAATATTATCTATTATCTCACTTTATGGTTCGACCATAGAGCTATTGTAGTGTCCAAATGGAACTACAAAAAGGATTTTCTCATGTAAATACCAATACATGGCTGGTAATCTGACACGTATATGCTAAGGAGAGAGGGTAGTTTGGAAATAGTAGCAGAAGTAGATGGGAGTTTTAAAAAGAGGAAAGCATGGGTCATTTGGTTTGGGGCATCTTTTGGGAAAGTCAGTAGTATTCGTCTCTTGCAAGGGAACGATTGGGGGCTCCTGGGTGCCATAAACTCAATGCTAGGTTGTATATGTCTCTCTTTATCCGTAATATAATCACTTTGCAAGGGTCAGTATCCTTACAAATTGGTATAAGAGTGTATTCTATCATTGGAAAATTGAAGAAAGTGTCATAGAGAGAGATGAGGGAAGAAACGTGAAGAAAAATTGCGAAAATCACAAGGATAGCATAATGGCTGAAGAAAAAGGAATAGCGGGAGAAGGAAAAGGGTGAACGCAAAGAAGAAGGGAATGCGACGACATAAGATAGCTCGCAAAAGAAGAAAGGGAATTAGGAGCAAGCTCGAAACACAACCATATGAAGGAAAGACGTCTAATAGATAGAGAATGACAGATAACAACAGGATCAAGATGGATCAATAAGATAAGATCGGAGATCAAATTCAATCATCAAATAACGTGGGAACAACTGGACTGAGTGGAAAGGGGACGAATGATAAGTGGCAAAAGTAGTGTGGGGTGGCACAAAGGATATGGTATAAAAATGTGAAAATGAGAAAAAGTGAATCCCAAAAAGAAATGCGAGCAAGAAGAATCGCAAGTTGATGGAATATACCACGAATGATTGGGTCATGTTGATTTAGGCTGGAGCTCAGAAGAAAAAGTGCACGATAATGGAGGGCCAAGCCAGCCAAAGTAGCTTCATGGCGCGACAATCGACTTGTCAGACAAGCTACATGTCTTCCCCAAAGCCATTTACAATCTTAAGAAACTCAAACATCAATAGGAAGCATGAGGGGAAATTTAAGAAAAGAGGACATACATTACTACAGTCCGGCAAAATTGACATGGATCACTAGAAAAAATAGTGCAACCATCTGAGAATTTACGGCCCGACGGGACTTTAATTTGGAAGCAACAAGAAGAGAGCAAGAAAATCGCACAAGAAGCTAATTTAAAGCAAAAAGGAGAAAAAGGCAAAATCTAAAATACAAACAAACGAAAAAGAGAAAAGAGAGAAGTGGTAATTCATATAAAACATTCTTGCGTTCAACAAGATGTTACCCAGCATGCTACCACCTTAGGTTTGTAGGGATATGCGGGGAAAAGGAAACCTGAGGGCAAGAGGAGTACTGAATTTGTATTCAATGAGGCAATCGACTCACATCGTAGTCCAAACCATGAACAGGGAATTTTCCAAAACAAGCACTAACATTGGGTTAATTGGTTTCTTTCTGTAACACTATTGGTTTCTTTGTGGTGTTCTCTTTTAAAGGACTTAATTGGTTTTAACTTCTCAATCCAGGACATTCTTTTAAATTGGGATGCTTTTATTTTTCCACTTCAATAGTGTTGAATTATGTCAAACCACCAATCAACCCAAAAGTCAAAACTTATGGGTTGGGGTAAATTTAATTATATCAAGCAACACTCCCCTTTGCTAGTGGGCTTGGAAACTTTAGAGTGCCCTATAAGTGGAATTCAACTTTAATTAGGGAGTAAAACAATTGTAGAGAATAGAGACTAATTGAAGTTAGCCTAAACAAATTCGCAAGGGGAGATTAGTCAGAGTAAGCAGCTTGTAGTCGCCAGTGAGGTCCAAAAATATTGATCTAAGAGGTGGTGGTGATGATGGTAAGGGCTGCGGCTGTTGTTGTTTTTCAAATCTAGGGTTTTTGGGACCTTACTCCGATATCGTGTTGAACTATGTTAAATCACCAATCGGCTCAAAAGCTTAACCTTATGGGTTCGGGTAAATTTAAAATCAACAAACAAATATGTATTTTCTTTCTGTTGTTACTTAAATTTGTATTTGATTTGACCTATTTTTCTTCGCTTCCCTGTAAAGCTTGTTTCCCTGAGCATTTCTCTTTTCATATGTATTATTTGCTTGTTAAGAAAATGATGAATACTTATTCCTATTTATTTATTTGTAGTTCTTATCTTCTTTCCCTGAAGAGACGTGGAGTTTCCTCCATTGTTTTATGTAAATCAAAAACCACAATATCGCAGCAGTGATAATCCATAAAAATAACAAACATATCAGCAATCCATAAAAACAACAAAGATATCACTACAAGATTAAATGACTACCTTAACACAATAAGAGGCTGAATTATCAAGTTCTCCAACCCCTAACCCCGGTCCTCCAATGTTGGCAAATGCCTTTAGACACCTTGCAGCAGCTATTCTAACAATGAATGATTTATCACCAATTCCCACACGAGTAATCAGACGAAATGCTTCAGTGTATGCTGAAGCAGCGGCAGTACCCCCAGATCCTTCTAAGGCATTCTGAAGCAAACGCAGAGCTTCTTGTCTCACAAAATCCTAAAATTTGGCAAACATATAGAGTTAAAAATTAAAAACTAAATATAAATAAAACCAGGGATACTTCAACTGAAATGAAACATTTTTTAAGTTTTCATTTGAAAAGAACAAAAAGATAGCTGAGCAACTGGCATAGTCCGAAGTAAAATAAAAAATAGGGTCAACGTAGGACTTTAATTCAATAGTCAATGGAAATGAATACTTATTCCAAGAAGTACTAAAAAAAGGCTCCTTCGTGTCATCCAGTTCAACCAAGACAAACTTTTAATGTGGAGTGGGGGGGGGGGGGGGGGGGGGGGGGGGGGGGGGGGGGGGGGGGGGGGGGGGGGGGGGGGGGGGGGGGGGGGG
>JBBMEG010000027.1:813307-856541 GCA_037832605.1 Cyclanthera cordifolia
TGTTTGCAATAAAATTGTTTTTTTGGCAGGAATGTAAATTTTATTCTCTAGATGGCTATGGATATAAACTTCCCTTTTTATTATGTGACTTGGTTTTAAATTTGATAATTACCATACAATAAAATCAAAGCGCACCAACCATTTCAATAAATTGAAATTATATTTGGACGGAGACTTAACTAAGTGTGAAAGATAAAATAAAAAATACTTTAATCTTATTGAATAATATTTGATTAATAAATGTGATCTTTTGTAAATTAAAATATATTAGTTTGGTTGGATTTTCTAAAAACATAATCAAATATATGAAAAAATCGAACCAAATGTATATATACACACATTTAATAATATACAATATATTAATATTCTGGATTGATATAATACAAAATTTAAACGTAAAATATAGAGTAAAAGTATTAATTGTATAGGATAAATGTTGTTTCATTAGTAAAATAAAAAGCATTTCAATCCAATTGAAAAGTGACCAAGTGATTAAATTATTATTGAAATCAAAATAAAAATCAAACCAAATAAATGATTTTTTTTTTTTTAGACATCGTTCCAACTTAATTATTCAAAATTGATAATATCATTCATTTGGCTTTTCGGCTTTTTTATTTTTTAGGTTTAAGCCTTTCGTTATTTTGACATATTCGTCTTACTTTGTGTTTTTAATTTATGGAATTTTGTTATGATCACATACTTGAAAAAGATAAAATATACATACATAAATTGAGTAAATATAAGCTTAAATTTTAAAAACCAAACAGTTATCAAACGAGTATTAGTCAGTGGTCAAGGTAAGTTTAATTATATTAAACAACCATTGTATATCAAAAGTTTAACTATGAGAATTTTGTAAACTACGTAACAATCATCAAAAGAATCGACAGGTCAGACCGGTGTCAAATTTTACACAAAATCGATTCCAACCAACCAATGAACACCCATACTTTTTAGATAGTGTGTATGTTGCTATATTTCACATATTGGAAGATTATGATTCTTTGATTATTATCAATATCATGAATGATATATTAAAGATGTTAACGAATTCAACAACGTTGAAGTTGATATTATAGAATTGATCAAATGTACGAGGGACATTTCTTTCTCCTTCGTTGACCGGACGAGCAACCGTGCAACTAACTTTTTTACTAAGCTCGATCCAATTGGGGGATTTTTTAGTTATTGTGCGGTTAATCTTCATTGTGAAGAGGTGTTAATTAATTGTTATAAGAGGAGAACCTTACTCGAATATGACTTGTGTGATTCTTAAGGAGCGAGTTCGTTCAGACGTCGTGGTTGATCTTTTTACATGAGTATATGTTTTAAAAAAAAATCTCCTCATATCTCAAAGCAAATTAAAAAGTAGCTTATAAAGTTTTTGTATTTTTAATTCATTATTAGTTAATTTGTTTTGGACAATTAGCCTCCAAAGTCATCTATTTGGATTTATAAACCGAGTCATTTTTCAGCTACTCAATAACCTAAACTAAACCCCGGTTGACAGCCGTAGTTCATTAGTTTCCCTCCATTTCTACTTCACTCAATTCTCTGTCTCGAGCTCGATACGCAGGCTGCAGAAAGAAAGATGTCGCTGCGAGTACTCAATCCAAATGCAGAGGTTCTCAACAAATCCGCCGCTCTGCATATGAATATCAATGCCGCCAAGGGCCTGCAAGATGTTCTCAAGAGCAATCTCGGTCCTAAAGGAACAATCAAAATGTAACTCGTTATTTACGATCTTCTTCATTTTTCCTTTTGAAATTTTATTCCATGCTTCGATTTATCGTATTTCGTTTTTGTATCATCTGTTTAGGCTTGTTGGTGGTGCTGGAGATATCAAGCTCACCAAAGATGGCAACACTTTGCTTAAAGAAATGGTTTGGTTTCTGCCATAAACCCTATGTTTATCTCAGATCTCTTATCTTAATAGTTTTCCGTGTAAGTTTTGACTCGGATGTGTTATGTTTATTGTTTTTCTCCATCGGGTTTACATAATGGAGAAACTTCGTCTAAATTGTTGGTTTGCTTATGTAGACACATGAAAAAAGAATCATTGGAAAATATCCACTCTAATTTATCTAGAAGAAAGTTATTTTCAAAGGAGAAGATTAAATGTGTCATTCATATTTGTTATACATGGTTGCAGCAAATTCAGAATCCCACAGCAATCATGATAGCACGAACAGCTGTTGCCCAGGACGACAGCAGTGGAGATGGTACTACTTCTACTGTGATTTTCATAGGCGAGCTTATGAAACAGTCAGAACGTTACATTGATGAAGGTTAGGACTTACATCTTATTTGCAGTCATGGTTTGCCAATTGTCATATTCTCTATGGAAATGCGTTGTGGTACTTCTGATGAAGTTGCCTGAATGATGGAATTCGAGAAGTAGTCAAGCTCGATGCAGACATACGTATGGTGAAAAAGTTAGCTAGAAAGGTTTAGTTGTTGGAAACATGGAGAAGTATATACAGTATAAAGAGGTGAAAGTTAGAAATGTATTTAAAATAAAATTTTCATCTTAAAGTTATAGATGAAAGTTTGTCTGATACGTCTCTTTATCGTGTTATTTAAAGAAGAAGCCCTAAGAGGCATCCTTAGCATCTTATATGCATTGGTTGATATTCTCCCGTGTGTGTGTATTGTTGGTAATTTTATTTGTTGTGCCTGAATATCTAATAGGGGTTTAATCATTGATTCAGGCATGCATCCACGTGTTCTGGTTGATGGTTTTGAGATTGCCAAAAGAGCTACTCTTCAATTTCTTGAAAAATTTAAAACTCCTATTGTGGTTGGTGGCGAGCCGGACAAAGAGATTTTGAAAATGGTAGCTAGAACGACACTCAGAACAAAGGTTATTTGACCTACCTTTTTGCCTATTCTTCTGACTAATTCATGCTGAAAAGTTAGCGTTTTATATGTTCATAATTGTTCAATCTCTCGTACAGTTGTATGAAGCACTGGCAGATCAGTTGACTGATATCGTTGTTAATGCGGTGAGTATTTCTATATGAATGAGCACAAACATATATGCTCCGACCTCAAATTGAAGGTTCTTAATCTTATGTTGTATAATCTTCATTTCATTACTTACTATTAAACCATCATTCGAGTAAGTACAATTTAGGACAACTCCAAGAAGGAAAAGATATTTAATCAAATGCTAGAATTTTCTAATGTTGATTTTAATTTGCCACCTATAAATTATGATCACATTATTTCAAACTATTGAGCATACTACGATAGATGAATGATTACATGTTCCTATTTGGCTTATGGAATGTGTTTGAGTTATTGCAGGTGCTCTGTATTCGTAAACCAGAAGAAGCTATTGATTTGTTTATGGTGGAAATCATGCACATGCGTCATAAGTTTGATGTCGACACTCGCTTGGTACGTTTAATAATATGTGAAAACTTCTTTTGGATGACAAGCATTTTAAGAACCTAAAAAGGTTACTGGATGATTAAATATCTTCCCAATCTAACAACAAAAGAGGTAGCAGTGTTCTCCAATCGACATTAATAGAATTGATAGTAATTACAGAATTTTTAGACAGAGTACATCTTAGAAATGGAGAATTTAGGTTCTTATTTACATCTCTACTCTTTCCTTTAATTCTATCGAGATGTTTGGTTTTCTTTAGGAATATTGTTTAGTAAGAATTTATGTAACCCTTACTTTCTTGCTCATTGCTGTTTGTGTTACTTGCGATATGTTTAAAGTTGCTTTGCATTTCAATAAGAGGCTAAAGTACATACAGCCTGTGATGGAAAATGATTAAGTGCTACTTTAATGAAAAACAATTCAATTTTAGAGAACATTCTCCTTAGTTCTGTCAATTATCATTTAATGGTTTTTGTTGTTCTTTTGTTTGTTATTCTGAATGATTTAAAAAAAAATTCATGCTATCTATGGATTTTTTTGTCATTAGAGAAAAAGGTCGACACATGTTCCCTTTCCATCTCAGTTATTTTTCCACTATATTGTTTAGTATATCTCTCTTTCTTTAATGATGTTGCATTTTCATTTTTTTTCATAATAAGAGCATTTGTAATTTGGAAAAGGTATAGGAAACCATTCTTTATAGAGCATATATACTATCAAGAGGAAAGGGCATTTCTATTTTTCTTTTTCTTTGCATCAATTTTGATAATGATTCTGGCTTAATTTTCTTAACGCTTGTAGTTGTGATTTTTAACTGAAGAACTCTGCAACATTCTTTTTGATTCTTGTTAATTTAATAGCGTTTTTTCTTCCATTTATTTTTAAAATCTCATTTGCGTTACAGAGTGAGCAGACTTCTTATCTTATTAATAGTCTTTATTTATTTATTTTCATATTGGACTTGTTTTTCCTTTCATTTTTTTTCTGTAAATATTTTTTTCTTTTCTGAATTCTTTAATCATCATTCACTAGGTTGAAGGTCTTGTCCTCGATCATGGCTCTAGACATCCTGATATGAAACGGAGAGCAGAGAATTGCTATATTTTAACCAGCAACGTATCACTGGAATATGACAAAAGGTATTGACGAGCCTTATGTTGAATATAGCCTTTGTGCTGTTTCTACATTCTTAAATGTAGAATAAATGCATGCATCTATATTGCTACCACATGCTTGATGTAATATGGCTTGGGTGGTTTGTAATGAACTAGTTATCCTGAATATGAAATCTGATCATTTTCATTTATAGCATCATATCAATGATAGTGGATTGTGAACATTAAAAAATCGACGGCTTTCTTCACAGTGAAGTAAATGCTGGATTTTTCTACTCTAATGCGGAACAGAGGGAAGCCATGGTTGCTGCTGAAAGGCGTCAGGTTGATGAAAGAGTTAAGAAAATCATTGAATTGAAAAACAAGGTAGGAATGTTAATGCCAAGATTGTAAGTTATTGAAGCCATCTACATTTCTTAATTATTGTCTTATATTATTGTCATATGTAGGTTTGTGCGGGTAATGATAACAACTTTGTTGTCATAAATCAAAAAGGAATTGATCCCCCATCTTTGGATCTGCTCGCAAGGGAAGGGGTAAGGCCGTAGTTTTTGAAGTTGTCTTCTTTTTTCTTTCCTCAATCATGAGACTCAGTGTACATTTACAATGAAGTTAGGCCTCATCTTGAAAAGATTGAAAAAGCTTTAAACTCTTCTCAATCACCATTTACTTTTGAATTTATAGTAATTTGTTTCGTACTTTCTATGGACTTTCTATGGAGCTTCTATAGATAATTGCCCTTCGTAGAGCCAAGAGGAGAAACATGGAAAGATTGGTTTTGGCATGTGGAGGAGAGGCGGTAAATTCTGTTGAAAATCTTACTCCTGATTGCCTTGGATGGTCTGGACTGGTCTATGAACATGTTCTTGGGGAAGATAAATATACATTTGTGGAAAATGTGAAGAATCCTCATTCATGTACAATCTTGATCAAGGGTACTTCATTGAAACTTCAATCTCTATTCATTAATCAATTATATTATTTTTTTTCTCATTGGTATCTGCAATGGTGCAGGACCTAACGATCACACGATTGCTCAAATTAAGGATGCTGTTCGTGATGGTCTTAGAGCAGTCAAAAATACAATTGAAGATGAATCTGTTGTCATGGTAAGCTTATATTTCTGGCTATAATCAGACATGCAACTGAATAAATGAATGTGAACTTTTTGCCAAGTAGAATTATTGGTGTGACGTTTCTCTATTTGATTGGCAGAGTGAATCATACTAAAATATCTAAGAAATAGATGACAAAAGCAGTAAGCATCCTCAATTATATCTTTAGTGTTCGTCTTCTCCTCTCCGTAACTTCCTGTCTGGATACAAGAAGAACTAACATTAAGCATTTGACATTCTTTATTTCCACGTTTGCCTGTTCACATTATTTGATATCTACAAATAAAAAGATTTATTTTTATTTTCCTCCTGATTTATTATTATATTATCAACAGTTATAGCCTCACAGCTTCAATTACAATATATTGCATAATTGCATTACAATTTCTTTTGCTTCTTGACCCTACGAATAAAAGAATAGAGTCAAGTTTGTGTAATTCTTATTCTAGCGTCTGGTCACAGGTAGACTTTCCTTAAAGATTTTCTAGCTTAATTTGGGGTGGCAATGTTTGTGATTTTCTTATTGTTTTAAGATATGACTGGTGGAATTTCCAGGGTGCCGGGGCCTTTGAAGTTGCTGCCAGACAACATCTTGTAAATGAAGTGAAGAAAACAGTTCAAGGAGTAAGTTTACCTAGAAGTATTCTGTAGTATCCTTTAGCATACTTTTCATTTACCTAATCTTATCGACTTTCTCAACCTCTATTTCAGCGTGCTCAACTTGGCGTTGAAGCTTTTGCTGATGCCCTTCTTGTGATTCCCAAGACACTAGCTGAGAACTCAGGGCTTGACACACAAGATGTGCTCATTGCTCTTAAAGTATAGCCCCTTAAACTCTCACCGTACATTTTCGTATAGTTCTACGATTTCCCTCCTTTGAGGCAGTTACAAGTTTGCTTAACTCTTTTCTTTTCATTTGATTTCAGGTAGCGCATGACCAGGGCAATATTGTAGGGCTAAACCAGCATACAGGAGAACCAATTGACCCCCAAATGGAGGGTATATTTGACAACTACTCAGTGAAACGCCAACTTATCAATTCTGGGTACATGGCTCACTTATCACAGTTCTTTACATTCTCATTTAATCTTTCCCCTGTTCTTGTTAAAGTTCTTCCCTAGATCTAGAGTAAAATCTCAAACTTCTTATAAACAGCAGCAACGATTCAACTGGCATAAGGGTATGTCCATGCCCTTTTTGGTCAAGGGTTCAAATCTTCCGCCCAATTATGGCTGAGTTAAAAAAAGTGTCTCATAGAAGTTGTCATATTTCTGACTTTCTAGTTTTTTGCTATTCTCGAGAAATATAATAGGGTTTTTTTTTTGTTTTTGTGTGTTTGGATCAGCCAACATGCATCTCGATATTTCTTATGGAACAAGCCGTCTCACTTTACAACATTTGGTTTTTTAAAAAATCCATATGGTTTGTTAAGTAGATGGTCACATCGTGTTTTGAACATATCTTTTAACTTTTTGATTTTTCATGAAGACCAACCTAAATGATAGGTTCCCATCTGTTTTCTGCAACTATCTTTTAACTTTTTGATTTTTCATGAAGACCAACCTAAATGATAGGTTCCCATCTGTTTTCTGCCATCTGTTTGGATCAGACTTCAGTGGTGTTTGGGCCATCGAAAATCATTCCTCCCATAATCACGTTTTTTCAAAGTCACATTTTTATTCTCCTCCTAACTACTTTTTATTCTTCTCGTAACAATTTTTTATTCTCCCCATAATTATTCTTAACTCACATCATACTCATATCCAGTATTTTATTTTCCTCATTATCATTTCCTTCACCTCAAATTTAATTAATCATTCTCCCTATAAGTATCATTTCCTTTGCCTCAACCACAAGTAATCATTCTTCTCGTAATCATTTCTTTTCTCATTCTCCCATAATTATCATTCCTTTCATACTCACATCAATACCAATATGGTTGCTGTTGGGATATTGCGTCGCTTACTCCGAAAATTTTGCAGGCCTGTGATTGCGTCGCAGTTGCTACTGGTGGACGAGGTAATTCGTGCTGGGCGTAATATGCGGAAACCTACTTAGGCAAGGTTGACATGTAAAATTTAGCTCGTTTTGATGATATGCTAGGGTGAGATTTTAGCTACTTTCTTGTATAAGTTAAACACCACTGAAGAATTTTCTTACCTTTATTATTATTCAGATGACAATTTTTTAAAAACTATGCTTGTGATTGTTTAGTGCATAGCCTTTCCCCCTTATGACTCTCCAGATATTCTTTTCCACAATTTTTTTTTTTTTGAGATTTCTTTTCTACAGTCTACTTGAGGTGAAACCACATGTTTGTGCAGTTATATATATATATATATATATATCTATGTATGTATATATATATCTATGTATGTATATATATATCTATGTATGTATCTATATATCTATGTATGTATGTACGTATATCTATGTATGTATGTACGTATATGTATGTATGTATGTACGTATATGTATGTATGTATATGTATGTATGTATGTATGTGTATGTATGTATGTATGTATGTATGTATGTTTATTTATTTATTTATTTTATTTTTTTTAATTAAAAAGCTTTGCAGTTATTCTCACCTATTCATGTTAGTGTTTACCTGGACGGATCCAGGTTTTACGGTTTGGAGGGTCGATTTTTTAATTTGTTAATGTACATATTACATTGTACATGAAAACGGTAAAAAATAATTGTTAGATAGGTGATGATAATTAATTAAAGCCATAACCTTTGATTTCACAACAATCACAAGTCATTCTATTCAAAAATAAAAACAATCATACTTTAATTTTTTTTTTCTTGCCCGGTGATTTTGTACCGGATAATGTTTGAGACTGAATATGCTTCTTTCTTGTGTTGTAACACTCTCATGAAACTCCACTACCATATCTTGATCCTTTCTAACTAACCTTTTCCATTTTCTAACTTTTGGAAACTCGAGGAGTTAGAAGTTGAATTTCAATCTTATCAATCTTAAAAGACATTGTTATTTGAAATTTGGGTTCAACATTACTACCATACCACTGGTAAAACAAGATGTCAATAATTCTATAAAATTTTATTTTAGAGAATAACGTCATTATCTAAGTTTAATTTTAATTTTGCAATAATGGACGAGAGCAATATTTTAACTTTCATATTTGTGTTGTCGAGATGTGCATAAGACGAGACAGTAACACGAATTACTTTACCATCCTCATTTCTGTCACCAATTTTAATATCATCCTCGTGAAGTTTTTCTTTATATTTTATGGTCATCGTGTTTTCCAAGAAGAATTATAATTCATTTTGTTATCATCTTGATAGAGGTGAATTGATATTTCCAATTGTTTTGTCATTACTATTGCAGTGAATGGCCATATCTCAAACCTAGGGGTGTGTTTGAACCCTGTTTTTGTAAACGGTCAATTGAGTTATCATAATCCAAATGATGTTTGCCCAATAGTTATAATGGGTAGTTTATCTACATCTACATGTCCATTTATCTAAATTTGTGTGTCAATTTATCTATTTTTTCAAAATCTATTTATTTAATATTATAATGAATATTAAGTATCAATCTTTTCTAAAACTAAATCGTGATTGTTTGAAATAATGTCAATTTATGTATTTATTTAATTAACCTAATTTTACAAGTCCATTTTTAAAATAAAATGAATAGTTAAATTGAAGTTTCTATATTTATTAGCAATTTTCAAATTTAAAATACTAATATAATTTTTTTTTTTACAAATGTCAAATAAAACTCTTAATAATAATAAAATTTCTTCCATAATAAAATAAATAGCAAATTTATTCTCATTATATCAAAATAGTTATAAGCTTTAAGAAAATTACTTTTGTTAAGTATTTTAAACTTTTAATGTAAATTCAAGATATTTAAAAAATTGTAAGAGAAAAAAAAAAAAATCCTTGATGTGTATTTCAAACGCCATTTATCATAATTTTTATTATAATAATATTTATTCTAAACATCATTTATTTTGATTTATGATTTATAATAATCTACCCTTTATAATAATTCATAACCTATATAACATAAATAGTGTAAAATACACTCTTAATTATTGTTCAATTGAAAAAAATTGTAATAATAGATTTACTTGGTAGTTATTTTACTAAATATTGAATAAAAAAAATTCCCGCCATCTTTCCTTTAATAGACGGCAAAATATGAGATTATACGACTACCCTAATTATCGAGTCAAATAGAACACTGTACTGTCCGATAGAATTAGAAGCCAGCCAGTGCGTGCTCATTTTTCTCAGTTGTTCTTCTTTGTTTTTCACTCATCTTTTTCAGTTTCATCTCTATCTTATTCGCATTTCTTTATTTGAATCACTGTTTCTACTCGGATTTGTTAAGTCAATTTGTTGCTTTTGAACGCCACTGTTCAAGCTTTGTGTTTCGCTTTTCAATGGCTCCGGATACAGCCATTATTGCTTGGTTCGTAATCGTGATCGTCTCTAATTTTGTGCTGTTTGTTTTCCACGATAGATAGCTACTGAATCGATTGATTAATATGGAATTGAATTTTCAGGGGTTCAGGAGAAGATGGGCAATTGGGATTGGGGAATTGCGAAGAGAGGGAATGGGTTTGCGCCATTAAAGCCCTTGATTCTCAGAAAGTCTGTTCTGTTGTTGCTGGTAGCCGAAACTCACTCGCCATCTGCGAAGATGGCAAGGTTTGTTATGTTCGATTTGAATCGTTCTGTTTTAGCTTATGTATGAGTTTGTTTATCATATTTGGGCGTTTTTTTTTATTTGTTTAAAATTTCATTATTTGATTTGAATTTTTTGGGGGAGTTTTGTAGCTGTTTACATGGGGTTGGAATCAGAGAGGAACTCTTGGACACCCAGCAGAAACCAAGGCTGAGAACATTCCAAGCCAGGTTAAAGCTCTTGCTAATGTTAAGATTGTTCAGGTAAACAATCTAAGTGCAGTGTTCTGCATGTACTTTTTAGCTTTTATGCTGAAGAATTTCTGAGTACTATTAATCAGTGTTCTATTGGAAGTTTTATTTGGTGATCCTGTTTTCTAGGCGGCAATTGGTGGGTGGCACTGTTTGGCCGTGGATGATCAAGGCCGAGCTTATGCCTGGGGTACTTATGTTCATTACCTTCCCTAATTGTGTGACTGGGAATGCTGGGTTTTTAATTTTACAGCTCTAGTGAGTTATCAATGTCTTAAAATGTCAAAGAGGCATTGATACTTTTCCTCGAGTCTTGAAGAGGCAATACATAAGCTCAAGCGGGTGCATGTACAGAAGTGCAAAAACAACAAAAGCACATATCAGTCTATTGTTCTTTTTTCGAATAAAAAGTAACGGTCGTTCTCGATATTGTTATTGCAATCACTAATATAAGATCTACTAAATAATCATGAGCTAAACCACCATGGTCAATGCTGTATTAGTATTGTATAACATATAATAGTGAACTTTATTTCATCCGAGAATTGATGGTCAGCCATAAGTGGTATCATCATTCTATTTCTAGCTATTACATAAAACGTACCAAGCCTTATTGTGTACTCTTAGATCCGTTTACTTCTTATATCTAGGGGGCATAAATCTCTTATGAATCATAGAAGGCATAAATTTCAAGGTTAAATATTTGCGGCTTGCTTCAGAGTGCAAATGTCAAAAGCTTTTCAAAAAATGCTGATCTTAGAAACGACCTGACTTGATCAAGATCTAGTTTATAGGTTGTACGACTTTGTCCTTGAGTTCTAAGAATGCTAGTCTTAGAATGTTCTATCATTTACCATCTGAGATAGATAACATATATTACGTATTTTGAATACTTTTAACGTTCTCTGTATTAGCTTCATTTATGCATGCAAACATGATGAATATAGAATTCCATTAGATTGATTTGTTTGCATTTTCTTGGCAAACGGCAACTGAGAGGGGGGTTACTTGGAGGAGTTGAGGAACATGTTTGGGGAAAGTCTTCCTGGTGTCTCTTATCAGGTAAGTAAGTATGCAAAGTTTGTGTGATGTAGGTGGTAATGAATATGGTCAGTGTGGCGAAGAACCCGAAAAGAAAGATGACACTGGTAGACCACCAAGAAGAGATATAGCAATTCCTCAACGATGTGCGCCAAAGCTAATAGTTCGTCAGGTTATATATTTGTGAGCAATTATTCAGGATTATCTTTGCATATTACGTAGTTGTTTTTATATGTGCAATGCATTATGCACATTGAACTAAACGTGCTACACTTGGTCACATATAATGCTAAATTAACACTTTCAATTCAGTATGACTGTTTGAATACATAGTAATGAACCTTTTGGTCCACTTCCAAGAAGTTGGCATTTTTTACCATTATCGAGAGTTTATCAGATTTATATAAAGTGGATTATCTCAAAAGAGGAAAAATCTGTAAAGTAGGCACAAGTTTTGGTCTGACACGGAATATTAAAATTCTAGTATCTTTTTGACTCAAATGTTAAAAGATCTAGCAATAGTTCCATGAGAATATTTGACATTTGTGTGACTTTGCTCTGGCTTTCATCATTATCCAGCTCTCATAGTCACAAGCTGTCATGGTTTTCTAATCCGAAAAAACGTACTATAAAATAAAAACTTCCATCAAGAAATTCACTGTAAACTGGGAAAGAATAACCTTTTCTCTTGTTAATTTCTGCTTTTTAACTGGCCAGCCTTTTAGTTAGTGTACCCCTGTTTCTTGTAAAAGAAAAGAAAAACAAACTTTGTTTGGTTTTTGGTGCTGGGATGAAAATGAATTAGTACCAATAAATCTCGATCAGTAGCTTTGGTTTCATATGTGCTACCATCTTTTTCTCTTTTTCCCTTTGTTATGGTTTATGAAATACGGTATTGTCACCATTCAAAATCCATTGATTCTTGCCTATAATCTATATAATGAAAAAATTCCTCTATTTAGTTCTTGGGGTGTGAACCTCACTGTATGCTTGCTTGAGTTAGTTTCAGAAACTCTTTTTTCTTTCATAGGTTGCTGCGGGAGGTACACACTCTGTGGTACTTACTCGTGAAGGACATGTATGGACATGGGGCCAACCATGGCCACCTGGAGATATGTATGGTTTCATATAACTTTTAATTTTGATAACACAAAACACTTCTTTTTTGTTTACTTATTTGAAAACTATTGTCTGCAGTGGTACTAAAATATTGAGTGTCTTGTTTGCAGAAAGCAAATTTCTGTTCCTGTACGAGTTCAAGGTCTTGATATGGTGAGGCTTATCGCAGTTGGGGCATTCCATAATTTGGCTCTGCAAGAAGATGGAACTTTATGGGCATGGGGTAATAATGAATATGGACAGCTTGGAACTGGTGACACACAACCAAGATCGCAGCCAATTCCCGTCCAAGGGCTTTCTGGCCTTACTTTGGTTGTATTCTATATTCCAAAAGCATTTTTGTTTTTGTTTTTGTTTATAATTTGACCAAGACATATTTTTCTATTTTTAGCCATGAATAATTAGCAGCTGATGTGACTACATTGTTCATTATTTTTCCTCATCTTTGTCCAAAGGTTGACATTGCAGCTGGAGGATGGCATTCGACTGCATTAACAGATAGCGGAGAGGTTATCATCTCCTTCTTTTTCTCCACCCAATGCTGAAGAGGGGTTCTCTATGCCAGTATATTTTATAATATATTGATATTTATACATGGGTCGAGATGAATTGATCTTCATAGAACTGTATAATTATTGGCGTTTCCTAGCTAGAAAGCACGAACACTTCTATTTTGACAAAGTATTCGTGTCGGACACGTGTTCGACACTGATACTTCCAGACACTCTTCGGACACATGTCTGACACTTAAAATTTTGTGTCCCCTTTTATTAATATTATTTTTAATTTTAGACATTTCACGGACACACCATGGATACTTCAAGGGCACTCCATTTGACACGACAATGGGTAGTGTTGGTGGAGGTCGTCGAAGATGACATCTATTGAAGATAGATGGACTAAAATTGAAAAAGGAAAGAAAGAGAGAAAATAGAATGTGGAAAAAGAAAAGGAGGTGAAAACTAAAATATTTTTGAGATTGTTAAGGGTAGAGTTATACATTTTGTTTTGTTTGCTTTTAGTAGGCATTTAAAGAATGACGAGATTTTGTTTTTTATTGAATTTAATGGACTCACATAACTAACTACGAGAATTAACTTCATGTTCATCCTTCTATGAATTATTTTTCATAGTTAGTAAAAAAATAAAATATTTTGGATTTGATCTTTTATTAATAATCGTAAAAAATAATAATAAATAACGTGTCCTTAACTTATCCGTGTCCTACTTTTTAAAATAATGCGTGTTTACGTGTCCGTATCGTGTCGTGTTTCTTATAGTTTGTCAGTGCATTTGCTAAGAAATGCCATCTAGGCATCTACAATTTCATAAAACAATAGTTTTTCTATTGACATTTGGCTTGGCATTAATTCTAGTACAAACTACAAACAAGACATATAATTTGTCCTTGTGTTGGTTGTGTTCTGATGCTTAAATGGAAAACACAATTCTCCTCAGTACTCTGTCAATATTCATTTTTTCCTGCGATGTTAGAGAGCAAAGAATTTAGTTCCTAGTTGAAGTAGCAGTGCTTATGTCTTCAATAAGCAAGGCTTAAATTTCCTGATGAATTTCAGGCTTGGTCACAAATGAGTGACGTTCTTCCAAGTTCTATTACCTTTTGAGTAGAAAGAGAGTAACCTTCCCTTATGTTGCAGGTTTATGGATGGGGACGGGGAGAACATGGGAGGCTTGGATTTGGAGATAATGATAAGAGCAGCAAAATGGTTCCTCAGAAGGTTCAACTTCTGTCTGGCGAGGACATTGTTCAGGTACGGATGTTTCCATTTTTATAATTGCGCCCCACAGTTTCTTCTTAAAACTGTAGAGTATCTTAAAGGCTGGATGAATATTAGAGAAGTTACTTGAAATGGTTTTAATGACATGATATTTAGTTTGATGCATGAAGGGTAAAACAAACAATTTCCTTTGGTTTCTATCTCTCTCTACTCAAAGTTGATTGCTGTGCTCTGAATTTGGCTCCCTAGAAGACAGTGATTGATTCCAAAAAGGAATAACCACCATGGGTTGACCTAGTGACCAAATATGGATTTTGTAAGTCGTAAGTTTTTTTAGAGGACATGGTTTCTATTCATGTTGGTCATCTACTTGAAAATTAATTTCCTACGAGTTATCTTGACAACCAAATATAGTACTCTACTAGGGGTAGAGACGGGGTGTTCTGTGAGAATTGTTGAAGGTGGACGTAAGATATAAAAATTATTACAAAAAATGAGTAATTATAGCTGGCTTTCTTCCTGAAAACAAGAAGTGAAATGACAGAGAATATTATAAACATTTTAATTAAATTTCAGGACTATGTTACGAATTAGGTATTTGAGTTTTTTTTAAAAATAATAGAAAATTAGGGATTATAGTTAGAGAAGCCGTTATATATATTTTTTGACAGAAATAGAAATATTTTAGTATTTTATAATCTCATTCGTTGATACAGGTGTCATGTGGAGGCACGCACTCAGTTGCAGTAACCAGTGATGGCCGCATGTTTTCGGTTAGTCTCTCATCTGTTTTTGTGAATGAATTGTTTGAGACATCATCATTTTTTTAGTACATATGGATTGGAAGACTCGAACCACAAATCTCGTGATCGTTTGTACAATTCTAGTTGAGCTATGCTCACTTTTGCGGACATCCTCGTGTGATTCATATGATTAAACGGAATATGTATTTTTGTTTTTTCTAATGTAATTTTCCAAAACTAGTATTAAATTTTGAGAAGTACTGGCGGAGATGATTGATTTGAAATCCTTTGTCTAAAAGACAACTAATGTGGATTTTAGAAGCATTTTTTGTTTGAGCTTATATCGAGCTATTAAAAAAAAAAAACTTTTACAACAGTTCTTCAAATACTTTTAAACGAATTATTGTAATCACTCATTTCTAACCACCCACAATAATCATTCATTTATAACCCCACACAATAATCACCCATGAGTTATTATGTGCAGCTCATCTACAAAAACCATCATCCAAACGAGCTATCAATTGCAACTTCTCTACAAATAACCACAAACAAGCGAACTATTACTAAAACTCAAATTTCTAATCACTCAAAATAACCCCTCATTTATAGTCACTCTACAATTTTTCATCCATTCACAAACATTTGTCACAACCATTCACAACCTTTTGATCCAAACCAGAGTTTTCTACCACTACCACTCATAACCTCTCATACTAAATATCTCCCTAAAATCCCTTTAAACCACCAAAACCCTTCATAACCACTGGCTCATCTTCGAACATTTCTATCCAATCACGCCCGAAGAGTTCGGATGGGTCTTTCACCTAAATACAATTTACTCAAGATTTAGAATTATGTTGAAATCCTCACCTTTTTTAAACATTTGTTCCAGAACTTCGTAAGAAACTGTAACAAAGTTTGTGAATCTGAGAGCTCATTGTCATTATGAAGTGTTAAAGTCTTGTTATATTCTTCTCCCGTGTTTATGTACGGCAGTTCGGGCGAGGCGACCATGGGCGGCTTGGATATGGAAGGAAGGTAACAACTGGGCAACCAGAGGAAGTTCCCATCGACATTCCTCCTCCTCGTGGGACCGAGCATGGCCGTTGGATTGCCAAACTTGTTGCCTGCGGTGGCCGCCATACATTAGCTCTGGTACAGTGGAAGCCTGATGATTAAGTAAAATTATTAGTGGTTGTTAGATTATTAACATTATATACTGTTATGACTTAATTATAGTATGAGACAGGGTGACATCGATTTGCAGTTCAAAAGTTTGGTATTAGTGAAGTCGGGAAAATATTCTTAGTAAAACTCTGCAATTGATGTAATAAAAATACTGTTTGGTTATGAACAAAAGGGAGTTAGAAAATCTAAATGATACAGATGATGGTTAGAGATTGAACCTTTTGCGTGAAGGAATGTATAAGTATTATTGTCACTGAAATAAATGATGGATTGGAATGGAACATATAATGATATTATTCAAATTAATGCAAACTTCAATTTATTTTCTAGAAATCATTGAAAATACAGACTGTATTTTTCCAACCAGACCAATGGCTTGACAAGTATGTTGTCATACATATGCACACACATATACATATATACACACGTATATACATATATACATATATATACATACATATATTATACTCTTTATTTAAAACAACCTAAATCAACCATTTTAATGGAGTCAACTACAATCGAGTAGAAAACTTGCTTGCTAATATTAGGTTTCGTGTATCTAATTTTAGGGTTATTTCTTTTTCTTTTAGTGATAAGAGTTAGAAATTGAGTAGCAGACTTACCTGTTAAGCTCCATCAACTGCTTGACTTTTTTTAGTAGGTGATTTTTGGATTGTATTGTCAATTGGGATTTGTTGTTTTTGTTTTCGAGTGGGTGGTGATTGAGGAGCTTAGATGCTCTGAATTGATGGTTAATTTGGCTGATTAAATAAATAAATATAAGATTTTTCAGAAAAAAAAAAAAAGAAAAGGGAAAAATGAGGGGGATCAACCAGAGAAAATTGATGGTGAACCAGAGTGCTTGCTTATCCGACATAAATGTTAAAAATTATTGCCTCTCAAATTTAAAAGTTGTGTTCCATCTCTTCTTCTACTTAAATCAATTTGTCATTCATAAAATCAATTTTTTGCTACGGGTGTATATAGTTCGAGTTGGGTTGGGTTAAGAAGATTTTTAGAATCAATCCAAAGTTTCGGGTTGGTCATTTCTTCAACCCGTCTAACCATATGCATTAGAGCAACCCAACCTCATCTTATATTTTTGGATTGAGTTGGATTCTCGAATTGTGTTAATCTCTCATTTCTCTATAAAACAATTATATTCTTACTTTGTAAACATATAAACAAATGAATCCAAGATGAATGATAATATACTTAAACATAAACTACCTATTTCATTAGAGAAGTTATTTATCAGTATTATGAATCATTCTTATTAATTAGTTTCTCTTCTCAAACACATATACGTATATGTATATATTATTCTTTAGTTCAAGTTGAATTTGATCGAACTAATCATAATTTGGTCAATCTTAGAACCAACTCAACTGAACGAAAATTAGAAAATCATAATTCAACCTAACTCAAATAGAATTATAACCCAACTCAACATTTACCGTTTAAATTGAGTAGTCCCGATTGATTGAATGGTTGATTTTTTTTTTTTTTATTTTGTAGATCCCTACTTTTTGCAATTAAACAAAAGTTGTTTTAATGAAAAATTCAAACTGAATTTAGCTCCTAATAAAAGATTAGAGATTATAATTCAAAAGAATACATCCATTGGTTTAATGGATTTAATATAATAAAATCTAGTCCATTCATTTAGGTTCACAATTTCAACTTCCACACAAATTAATACAAAATAATCCAATTAATAAATTTTAGACTTTATCTTAAAATTCCAAACCATCATTATTAGCAATGGTAATGCTCTTTACCTCTTCTGATTTTTCCGTCTCTTATCTATCTGCTTCACACTTCAACTTTAGAAAATTAAATAAAAAGGTGGTCCCCACGATGACGTCATCCACTACAATCTCAAAATATTATTTAATTACATTTAAATTGTTCAACAGAATTTAATTTTTTTCCCCCAAAGACAAAGTCAAATTCACAAATTTATTTTGCCCAAATTCTAATCCAATCATACACGTGGCACGAAACGATTGGCTACCTCTGGTCTAGCCAACCCGTTATATATATATATGTGCGTTCATTTTTAATTTTTTTTTTTTTTTTGGGTTCAGTCCATTAACTTCAACCCCTCCGATTGAAGTCTCTGTTCTTCATCTCTACTTCGTTACCCGCTGAATCGGTTATCCAGAAATTTGCCACATCCTTCCGGAGCTGGAACTTGTATTTCCTTGAGAAATTTCGAGGAATTTAGAAATTTCCTTTTGGGTCGTCGTTTTTTGCTGACCTTTGCGTCTAAGAAAATAAATTCTTGCAAGTTTTTCCGTGCACAGGTTCTTATTTCTATCTCCGTTTGATTATTCTTCCATTGTTTATATATATATTTTGGAACTGGGTTTCTTTAATCTGTTCTTAATTACTTTGTTTTAGGTGCGATTGTGGTTTCTCTCATATACTGTAGAGATTCCTGTTTGATTATCTGATCTATGCTTTTTGGAACTTGTTCTGTTTTCCAATCTCAGAATCGTTTTGATTTGTGACTGTTATTTGTTTTCTTATTCTCATTTTTTGAACTTTGTGGATTTTGTTCTGATGCCCATGTGTTGGAAATTGTTTTAGTTGTTTGCTTTTCGTTTGAGCAGTTTAGAAACTTTCTGTTCTTTAATCCAGAATTAGGTATAATCTGATTGTTTAAGAAATTTGTGTAATTGAATATTGAAGGTTGACTTATGATAAGATTAAATTAGAGTAAATTATAAATTTAGTCCCTATGGTTTGATGAAAGCTAGAATTTAGTCTCAATGGTTTCAAAAAATCTACAATTTAGTCCATAAGGTTTGATAAAATCTAAAAAATAGTAGGTCGTTTGTAATTGTTAGTGTATTTTTGTTGGTGAACAAAAAAAGTAGAAGTTAGTTATTTTAGTGTTTAATGATGAGAGTGTGAGATAAGTAATTAATTGGAAAAAAAAATATAATTCATACATCACATTTACATACTTAATTCTCCTACGATTTACGAATAACATGAACTATTTTTTAGATTTTATCAAACTATAGGGACTCAATTCTATTTCTTCAAATCATAGGAACTAAATTCTATATTTTTCCTAACCATACGGATTGAAGTCTATATTTCTCCAAACCATAGGGACTGAAATCTAGATTTTTCAAACTATAGGAATTAAACTATAACTTTCATGAAACCATAGAGACTAAATTTATAATTTAGTCATTAAGTTATCTAAACAATATCAACAGGTCGGCCTACTACTCGCTGAGAGTGCCTTGGAGTATCAAAAGGTTGTAGATTCAATCTATGGTGATCACCTAAAAATTAGTTTCTTTCGAGTTTCCTTGATAGCCAAATATTGTAATGGTCAGATGGTCTGTACAGTGATAATATTCGAGGTGCATGTATGCTGGCTCGTAAACTTATGAATATAAAAAAATTATAGAAAATATTGAATATCAATTTGATCTTTGAGATTTGTGTGCTAAAGAATTTGGTGGGCATTTAGTGTTTGAAGTTGATGTACTGTTATTTACAGTCATTTGTTGAGTTTTGTGTTGATTTTGAACCAAGGAAAGTGTTAAGATTAACTATAATTAACCTATGCTTAAAGCGCTGGGACATGTTGGGGGAGCTGTTTATGTAAAGTGATTAGGTTTACATTTGGCCCATCCGTTATACAATGAGTTAGCCCAAAATTGAGCAGCCGTTTCTCATAACCTCCGCCACCACTCACATGACCGATGATCTTGTTTGAGATTAATCATTTCCTCTTACCTATTATAATAACTTGCATTTCAAACACCTTGTATCATAATCTCGATTATAATAGCGTGTATCTCAAACGCAGTTTACAATAACTCAACCGGTGCCTTGAGCACGGCCGGGTTCTTAGCAGTCATTTAACTGTCTATGTTTGCCTCTATAACTAAGTATGTCTTAATGCTGATGTGACTACAGATGTTTGGGGAGACCAGTCTTTGAAGCAACATGGCAACTGGATTGACTGCTAGAATTCGATTGGTTAAATGTCCTCGGTGTCATCGGCTTCTTCCTGAGTTGCCTGGTATTCCTGTTTACAAATGTGGTGGATGTGATGCAGTTCTTGTAGGTAAATGCTAAGTCTTGAACTATGTTGCACTACAAATCTTTGAGAATCATGCTGCTAGAAAATATGTTAATTGTGTTTTATATTTTCGTATTCGAGTTTTATGAAAGTGTGTTTTATAAACTCTCGTAAAATCCTGGTCCCATTTGCAGAACATTTGTATTCTTTGTGATCTCTTCAATAAAACGGTTTCTCTTTTCAGTCTGTTAATGTAGCTATCACACATTAGTGAATCACGAAAATCTGCGTAATCTTTGTCTCGTGTTTTTGTTATTTAGCGATTTCTTCGTAACACTAACAAATCAGAAATCTTTCATGTATCCTGAGTTTGTTTCAAATTTTAATGCCTAAAGTTAGAAAGTTTTAGTATATGGTGTAAACCAGCCAGAAAAAAGAAAAGTTGGTGAATTCAGACTAGAGAACTCTGGCTTTTGACAAACTGGTCGTTCCAAGACATTTATTTTCGAAAAGTTTCGTATGAAATTCACTTCGAAGACATGATTACCTGTCATATAAACTTTTATAGACGTGAATATAAAAATGGAAAATATCTGCAGTTTCACATTGAATATGAAACTTTATGCTACAAACTAAGCCTTCAAGAAGATGCTATGAAGTTTTTTATTTTTATTATTATTTTATTTTATCATATTTGAAGCTCTGGCTGACTTATCTTGATCTATGATGCAGCAAAGAATCAAACAAACGGTTCCGACAACATGGGGTTGGGTTCAACAAACAGAGATTCTGCTCAGAGGCATGAAGTGAATCCCCATTCAGAAGATCAGCAGCCTATCACTTCAAACCATGAAGCCATTATTCCAACTCATGGCGAGTCTAGTTTGGATTTAAACAATAGTGAGGAGCAAAGGAATGCTAGAAATGACGATGAATCTCATCACGAGAATGGCGAAACCTCAGATGGAGATAAAGCAGAGGAAGCTAGCATTTCTTCTTCAAGTCATGAAGCAATTATTCCATCCTCTGGTGAGTGTGTCATAGATCCAGATGCTGAGGAGGAGCAAGATAGCGAGCAACTTGTTCGTAAGAAGTTTGGCGAATGCCAAACATATGCTACAAACAACGACGAATCTCACGTTAGTCATGTCGGGCCATCGGGGTTTCCGAATGAAGTTTATCGTGAAGAGGAGTTGGCGTATCATAAAAACGATGAGCTTCCATGCAGAAATGGTCTAGAATCCGAGGAATGTAGCATTTCGAGTCCTCAAACAACTATCCTATCCTCTGATGAGTGCTTTATAGATCCAAATCATGTAAAGGATCAGAAGAAATCTGTGGATGTTAGTCAGGAACAGCTTGCTCTTATAAAGTCAAATGAACACCTAAAGAATGCTGGAAGTAGTGATGAATCCCGGGTTTTCAATGACGAGCAATCGAGCGTCTCAAATCAATCCGATTCTAGGATTGAATTTGCTTATCGTGGGAATGTTGATCTCTCTGGACTAGATTCTATAAAAGCAACCGAAATTAGCTCTTCAAATCATGAAGTACTAACAATCCCATTCTCTGGCGAGTCTGTTTTGGATCTGGTTGACGAGAAAGATCAAAAGGAAGATGAAGACAACCACAGGAAACAACCTGTTCAGATTCCTTCAAGCGAACACGGAAAGAGCGCGAGTACTGTTGATGAATCTCCTGCTTGCCATGGTGAACAATCTGGATCTTCATATCGAGTATCTTTTGCTAACGAGGCTCCGGATCGTGAGAATGACAAGCTCTCGAGTGGAGATGGGATAAACGATGATATCTTACTATCAGGAGAAGAAAGTCTTGATGGTATGAAAGAGATTCATTCTAATTTAGAAAGCTCAGATATTTCAAACTTGGTAGCTATAAGTTCTACTACTACTCCCAAGATTTTTGTTCCTCCGGCTGAACGAATTGAGGAGCATGAGGAAACTATTAGCCGTGATTTCGATCGTCGAATTCCTGTGGATAACTTAGCTTGTATGGAAGTGAATCATTGCATTGAACCTAGTGCTGCTCTTCCTGGTATGATCAAATCCTTAACAACCAGAAGTTCATTTGCTTATGATGAAATGGATGATCAATTCTTGGATCATCAAATTCATTCATTGAAGAACATTCATGAAGCTGCCGACTTTCTTGCTGCTGTGGAAGGTTCAAGAACGGACGAGACCTTGACGAACAGTTATGCAGTGGCTAGAGATTCCGAAACTCCAATTGAACCAAGCAGTTCTTGGAAAAGTTTGCCTCATGCGAAGCATTATGGCATAGAATACCATGAAAGGGATGAAAATGATATGCTGCAATATAGAAAACATGATATGCAAGATAGAAACACATTAAGAAGAGAAAAATATCAAAGTAAATTGCCTTTACTTGAAAGAGACTGCCAAGGTGACTACGAAAATGGCAGTGTTTCTAGTTCCATGTTCGACGAACACCATGATTCTAGAATGCACCCGTCAGATAATTTTTTGGAGCATGATGAGGAAAAGGTTAGATTGTTAAGAATGGTTTATGAACTGCAGAATGAGCTAGCGAAAAGTTGCAATTTGAACGGGAATGCGTGTGGAAGTGTATCCACGGGATCCACTCGGAAGGATACATCGGTGCCAATGTACTGTAATTATCAGATTCCTCAGGAGGAAAACTGGAATGACTCAGAATATTCTTCTTACTCCCGTAGAAGCAGGCCTCGAACGAATTATCCTGAACAACATTCTTTGTCTCGGATGACTTCTGCTGCAAATGCTGTTAGTGGTCCTCAAGTTAATTACTACGGTATGGAACACTTCCCGGGTGAAAGCTTCCCTCACCCTATGCAGCTGATTCCACCTGAGCACCGGCATAATCGAGGGGCTCGTATGGTGCATCTCGATCACGACTATTATAGCCAGTACAGCTCATGTGCATCTAGTCCCCAACATTTTCTAGGCACACAGTTGTCTTCCAGGGGCATCCGTATGCAGTCTGATCATATGCATAATGATAATGAGAGAAATTATTTGAGAGAGAACAATCATTTGGCCAAGCATCATCTTCGGCCGATGGCTGGAGGTGCCCCTTTCATAACTTGTTACTACTGCTTGAAGTTACTACAGATTCCTGCAGAATTTCTCTTGGTGAAAAGACGATGCAATCAGCTTAAATGCGGGCATTGCTCGAAGGTCCTTGAGTTTTCTGTTCAGAGCAGAACTCATATTGTTCCATATGTACAGAATGTTGCGGAACCTCCACCGTATGAGCTCGATGAACTTGACGATTACGCGCTTGCTATCGGCAAAAGTCGCTCTAGAGAAATAGATGATTCCATTGTCTTACCACGTTCATCCCGCCAAGACATGGAGAAAGAACTTGGTTCGAAGTGGTCACGAAACAAAATAGAGAATCTAAAGAAAAGTAACCAGTCTGGTGATCAGTCCTCCCATGCCTACAAGGCCAATAAGTTATCCTCCGAAGTTGGAAAACTCTCGACCAAGTCGAATTCAACGCTTCATCGACTCATGGGCTATTCATCTCCGAGCCAAATCTTCAGAGGGCTCAATGCATCAAGAAGAAGTATGCAGGGAAAATACTAAGGTGGTGTTTGGTTTGCAGATTGGTAGGAATAGGAACCAAAGTACGAAAGGAATTGAAACGATTAGCTCTTTCAGAACTCGACACTAGAACAAATGATTATGATTTTAGATTGCCGAGGAACTGAGGAAGCTAACACTTTCGGATCTGCCAACCGAGCAAAGGGTTATGAGCTCAACCACGGTGTCGGACATCTTCCACGTAAATAATGTATTTTGAGTCATTTCAAGTTCAGACAGCTACATTTTGTATGTTTGATCTGTATTTATCACAGGTTACAGAAGTATCTTCATATGTAGGTTAAAACTGAAACAGAATCTGTTATATATACACACATTCTTGTGTAGAAGGGAAGAGAATTTGGGTGATTTATATGTACTGCTTGTTTTGAAGGTTGAGGATAATAACTGTTTAACTTTTAAACTTTTTAAGGGCAGAGCATTTGGTGCTTTCTTGGATTGAACCGTGATGTGATGTTGAACTGGATTACTACCAAACAATAAAACTAATGCGCCAACAACTTTTTCAGCTATTTCTCCGAGTTCTAACCATAATTGAGATTGAAAATTTTAATTTATAACCTTTATATGAAAATACAATTTATTTGGTAGAAAAAGAGTAGGGAACAACTATTCTTTAAAAACAACTTGATTTTATTTAGTAATAAACAATCACTCTTATCCATCAAACCTGTTATCAAATCACTCTCATCAACTATTAACTCAATTACTATTAACATCAATTCTCAAACAAGTAATGAATTACTCATCCACTTTTAATATCAATCTCGAAACAAGTATTTAACTATCATCAACCCTTCTACTCTTCTCCATTACTACAAACACACCATTTATGTCACATTTCATTATCATTATTGTTATCATTGTTATTGTTATTATTGTCATTATTAAATTTACATTTTCAATCTCGATAAGTTACTTTGACATCAAAGTGGATCTTGCGGTAACATTGTATCTTTGACCATGAATTCGCAAGCTCTGAGTTTCCTTTATTCTAGTTGTTGTACTAAAAATATATTCACTTTTGATAATTTTGTGAGTAGAAGAATCAAACATCTAGTCTCAAAATCATTACTACAGATCTTATGCCAATTTACCTTCCATTTTTGCTCAAAAAGGGGATGTTTTTTACAAGTAGAGTGATCTAAAATTTCCCAGTCTAATATTAAAATATTATTAAAAAAAACTCCAGATTGATATGATGGACATTGAAGGACCAAACTGGGAAGGAATCTTCTCCCTTCCCACCACACCAAACATGCCATTATTTAAGGTTATTTCCATTTTCATATCTTATTTTCCTAATTTTATTGTACTTGAAAAATCGAATCGAGTACTATTGGAAACGCAAGTTCGTTGGATGTGTGAAACTCAGACAAATACCAAATGAAATAACAAATAAAACAAGTTTATACACTGAATTTCTTGACACATTAGTTCTTAAAAATCCTACGGCGGAGAACCTCCTACAACTAAATGTAGTAATGTGAAACAAGATTACAAACTGCAATGAGTGTCGGGGCAAAATAACACTAGCAGCTCGGTATAATGTTCCAAACAATATGAAACTTTCAGCAACTCACTCAACAGAACTTCCAATGGTTATTGCAGTTTACACATGTTACAAATGTCGTCATAGGTTCATCCGCACTCCGAGTCTGCAACTGATAGTAAGTCGTCTTACGTTGACCGCAACGACCACACTTGAATTGATCAGTAGTAGCTTTTGGAGCTCCTGCACGCTCACACTCGAATAAAGCTTTCTTTTCCATCTCTTTGTTTTCGCGTTTTCTTTCATCACTTGCCATCTCCGCTGTGCTCAAGTTGGTCACCCTTTCAGGCTTGATATATCCGAGAAGAACCTTTCTTCGAAAATCTGGATTCTTTGGATCCTTGAGGTTAAACATTATAGATCTGTACTTGGCCTTATGTGCGCCGGTAGAACCTCCCCAATTTTCAAACATCACAGATTCTACAGAAACAGCAACACGAATAGGATCGCTTGCATTTACTTCATCCTTAACATCTTCATCAGCCTCGCCAGGAACCTTGGAGAATGCCTCGACTAGAAGTTCTCGAATTTTGTCCCGAGCAACATCATGTGATTTGATCATGGATGAAAGCTTTGGAGGTCCAGCAACACCACTCGGTTTCTTTTCTACTGAGACTTTCTTCTCTTCTTTAACTACCCTTTCAACCTTGACCGCTGAATCAGTTCTCGCAACCTTGACAGCATGCTTTTCCGTGATGGCGCTTTCAGATCGGGAAAATTTAACAGAGCTTGTAGCACCATTCCTATCAAGTTGCTCAACCTTGGTAACTCTCTCAATCTTCATGGAAGATGATTTTTGAAACTTCTCCACCTTGACGGATTCGGTACTGGGAGAACCAGTTTTAGGTGACTCTGTACTTTTGGCGTTTCCATTCTTCTTATTCTTGTTAGTCTCCTTGATTATAATTTCCTTCCACATCTCAATAAGGTCAGCAGCATAGCCCTGTATTTTCTTACGCGGGTGTTTAGTGAGATGCCGTAGACGCTTCCCAACCTAAATAAGAAACGATATAGAAGCTCTATCAACATACGAAAAAAAAACCTCAATTACAAAGGAATAGGGATTGAGAACAATTCCAGAAAAGAATATAAAAATAACTAGTGAGCCTTAATACAAGAAAAGTGAGATGATTTGGTTAGGTTAACAACTCAAATACCAAATGAAAAACCACCCTTGATAGCCAAGTGTCAAAAGGACTCTAAGAAATTAAAATGTTATGAGTTCGTTTCATAGTAGTCAATGGCCACCTAGAATTAATTTACTAAGATTTCTTTGACATCTTGGATAAATTTCTTAGAATTTCCTTAACATCTTAAATGTTATAGGCTAACGTGAAAATTGTGGAAGTGCATGTATGCTGACAGACGAATAAAAAAGAAATACCCAATGAACTCAGCTAGTTATGAAACGAATTCAGAACCAAGCAAGAAAACAAAGAATCTAGACTATAATCAAGAACCATGTGTCCCGGAGGGGTGACCCACAGTTCTGACATTTTACATCTGTGACATTAATTTGTAGACACAGTGACTCCATTCTTTTGATGTTTTTCGAAGCCTAGCCGCCTAGCCTATGGACGAGCATGGTTACTCCGGGTATGGTGAAGCAAAGCTTTGATTTCCCAATTTCAAAAAAAAAAAAAAACAACTGTGTCTGATTTACAAGAACCATGTGTGATTTACAAGCTAGTTGGCTGGATTACATAGTAAATATCATTCAACATCTGGCATCAACCAATAAACGAATTCTAATTATAATAAGAAAAGGAAAAAAAAACCTGAGTCGAAACAAGGATTTGATAAGTAACGGGAAATTTCTTGAGCTGTCGTAGGGCATCTAGGCAACGACTTTCCTCGGCTCCCCCATCATTTGATGGTGCAGCTGCAGCGTCTGCAGCCTTCTTCGCCGCTTCAAACAATTCAACCAGTTCATTCTCCATCGAATTGCCGCAAATTTAGAACTTTAACAAAAACCTAACCACTACAATCGAAGAAAAAGAACGATAAGAAACCAACAACAAAGATACAAACACACATGTAAGGGGATAGAAACAGGGGTATTGCATTCAAAATAGAAATTAATTTCGTTTCTCATTGAACAAGCAAAAGAATAACATGAATCAAAAAAGATCGCACTGGCGATGGCAATTGAACGATTTCGAATGAGTAACACTTACAGAAGTCTGAATCGTCGACTGGAAATTTTTTTACAATCCCGCACTACAAAGAACAAATCAAGAACAGCAACAGAAAACAAATCGGAATCATAAACAGCAACGGGAAGAAATTGGAAAAAAAAAAAAAAAAAAATCCTTTGCTTGAGAGACGGCGGAGAGAGTAGAGAAATTGAAACAAAGCCTAGGGGATGAGGTATAAAAGAGAGGAAATAGATCGAACGGCTATAAAATGAACACGTGGCATAAAAAGTTATTGGTAAGATCTACGAGCGAAAGAACGGGTCAAATTAGCTATGAGTTTACTTATTTACCCATGGATGGAGTAGAATCCGAAGGGGGTTTTCGGCATTTTACTTGAGATTCAGTAATGAGACTGTACTATCAAAGAAACGACGACGTTTTCCAAATTCTACATTTGTACTTGGTAATTAACCATACTTGGATTGTACTAAAAAAAGATTATTTGATTTCATTTTATATAATTTTTGGTGTTCTTTTTTCTACCTTTACAAATATTTAACGTCAAAAAAAAAAACTTAACAATATTCAATGTTGTATTTTTATGTAATATTAAAAATAAAAAAGTACATCACTCCGTTAATAAAAACTTCAATCATTCACCCCATGAATGTTTGTGGATACTAAATCTTCGAATCATGTTTTTCACTTCAAAATTTAAGTGAAAATCTATTTCAAAATAATAATAATAAGGAAAAATTATATTAGATAAAAATAATAGACAAGTAGTATATGTGTAATTATGAACAAAAAGTAAATTAGTTATCGGTATAATTTATCACTCGATAGATCAGCAGTAAAAACTTTGCCTTTCCATCTTTTTCCACGAAACCAAGCATATCCAAAAACTTAAAAAATATACTAATATAACTTTGAAAGTAAAAAGTTCAATATAATGTTCAAGTGGCAGTACTGTTTAATTGATTATATAATTATACTTAAATCAATAATTAAACCCACTCATTGGTTGATTTAACTCTTCAAAGTTAAAAATTAAATGTCTCATTAACTATCATCAACTTAACAAAGAAATTATTATAATAACACAATTCGGGTGTAAAAGATAAGAGTTCGTAATATCTTCACTTTCCTGTTAGGTTTTGATTAAATTGTAAATATTGTTTTCAATAGAAAAAAATGTGAAGTGAACATTGTTGATAAAAATGTGAAATGTATATTTTAAAAATTAATTTATGAGAAATAAGTTGAATCTTTAAGGCATGAGAAAAGGGAAACTTAGGTTTCAGAGAATCATAGGTGCTTAAGATTTGACAAAAGCTTGAATCTTCAATTCCAATTATTATGTCGAGATCTCCCGATATCCGGATTGCAACTTAGGCAGTAGCACTTAAACTGGGTTCGTCTGAGAAAAGCATCCTGGAAAATAAAAGTAAATAGGGAAAGAAAACATATCGACAATAAAATTGAGTGATTTTGAAAAAACAAATGTAGTAATGACTCGTTTAGATGAAATGTTTAAAGAGTAATTATGAAAAATTATTTTTAATAACTCAAACAAACATGAGAAAATGGAAGAACTCAAATTAATTGAAACATAGTCCATAACAAAAGATGTTATTCCAATGAACTCTGAAGTTTCCCATTTGCGGCAATGGAGAAATGCTTATTAACAAAAACTTTGGTGAGAATAGCAATTCATGACTCTTGTGGCTTCTCGAAGAACGTTTTCTTGATCCAGTCAAATGGCTGCAAAGAAAAGAAAAAAAAAAGGGTTAAATTCAAGCAACCCAAAAAAGCCAACTTTTTTGTAAGGGGGAAGTTAGAGCTTTGCTTTACTACATACTCGAGGCACCAGCACCCATTCCAAGACTCGGGTCTAAAACAACAAGATATAATTCAATAATGCTCGAACTTTGAACCAAGAAACTCCCACATAATATACTTTGGAGACCTCTAGCCTCTACAAGGCCACCTAATGGAGACCCCTTTTTAATAAACCAAGAAAATAACTAATAGGATAAAACTAATTGTAACATACTGTTTGAATTTTGGAAACTCAAGTCTCAAACAATTTAGGTTGGTTGGAGCCTTTCAAACAATCAGGAAAAATGTATATCATACATTTTGTAATTAAATTCTTTTATAGTGTAGACGGTGTAGACGGTGCTACCAGTCAATCTACTATATTTGATTGTCAAGAAAATATCTAGAACAGTTACTATAGATTAATCTCGTTTTCTTTAAGCCAGTTTATTATTCTCATGTCATGAGTCAAGAACTTGGAGGCGATTCAGAGATGTCATGACCAATAAATTGACCATCTACAAATGTCACGACCAAGAGTAAAACAATTTTTCTCAAGCAATAAATCTGAAGGAACACACGGAAAAGAACACAAGTCCATAATAATTGAAGAAACACGCAGTAAAGAACACAAGTTCATAATGATTTAGTTGGGAATGGAAGTACAACACGACAGAGAATCTTAGGGGGTGTTTGGATAAGTAATTGTATGAAGAGTTATTTTGAGTGTTTAGAATAAGAAGTTATTTTGATTGATTAGAAATTTAGTTCTAGTTATAACTCGTTTGAATGTGAATTTATGTAGAGCCGTACAAGAATTGCAGCAAATAGCTCATTTGGATGTAAATTTTACATAAGGCGGAAATGAGTGGTTACAAATGATAAATTATTTGAATGATTAGAAATAATTGATTATTTATTTGAAAGTGTGGACATCCATCTCAAAACCAATGAGAAGAGAGTAACCCACCTTATCTTAAGAATGCTTGGAGGACTCCCCACCTTACCAAGGTGGGATATTGAAATCCTTAACACGCCCCCTCGAGATGGTGCCTCTTTTGGGTTCACCAGTTTTGAATTGGATCTCAATTTCATATTTATTGGACCAAATACCCGATTGGGTTTAACGGGCTCTGATACCATATTAGAAAGTATGGGCATCCATCACAAAATCAATTGGCTATGAGAGGAGAGTAGCTCATCTTATCTTAAGAAGGCTTTGAGAACTCCACCACCTTACTAATGTGGGATATTGAGATCCTCAACAATTATAAATGAATAGTTATTTTGAGTGGTTGCGATAGAGATGTGATTTTTTGAGTTGTAAGAACTCATTTGTTAATTGTAATAGCTCCTCTAAACACAAAAAACAAACATCGCCATCTGAGTTGAGTAGAAGAGGGAGGCAACTATGTAACTATCTTGACTTTGCAACTGAAACTGTGTGGTAAGGGGAGTTGAATAAAAACTACCCATATAGAAAGAGAGCACGAGAAGGAAAGGACAGAAGTTAATATAACTGTAGAATCATGTTACACCAATTAGCACAAAAGCTTAATTTCATCAAATGAGGAAATTTAAATATATCAACCAACTCTCTCACTCTCTTACGGGCTTGAAAATTTGGAAAATGCCCATCAAGTGAAAATTAATTTTAATTGGGGATGAAATGACACGACATGAGCTTAAACTCAAGACCTCAAACCCTCATCTGTTATCAAGTTGAATCATGTTAAATCACCAATCATCCAAAAAGCTAAATTAATGGATTGAGCCAACAATCAAATTTCTCTCGAACAATTGATATTATTTGTTAAATCCAATAGTGAGGGATTTATCAGCTGTTCCTATCATCCTATGTTACATTCTAGCAAAGAAAGCTTTAAAAGGGCCTTAGGCGTCTATGAGTGGCTAAAAGCTCTATAACACTTAAGTAAATTGAACTTAGATTGGATTTGGAAGTAAACCACACTTCCAATGTGGAACCAGAGTGAACCATGAGGACTTGCAGCCACAGGTAATCACCTACTACAAACTCGTAGAATCTTGTGAGCCTCAATATCTAACATGATGCTTTAGCCTTTATATCGAGAGTGACAATCTTCATAAACCCAGATCTGTTCTATAAGTTGTACAAATATGTTCTTATGTTCTATAACTTCTTTTTTTCTGATATCTAATGCTCTCACGAGATAGACCGTCTGATCCTACGACACTGTCACGAAAACACATACGAAATTAATTCTTAGGTTAGACTGAACATAACAATTTTCACATAATGACAAGAAAATGGGATCTTAGGCGGAATTTATAGTACTTAGAATTAATTATAGATACTTTATTCTGTTCTTGTCCGCGAATATTTAAATTTTAGACTACGATAAATATAAGCAGCCCTAAAATCATCTTCTGCTCGATCAATGAAGAAAAATAATAAAATGGAAAAAAAAAAGTAACTCTGCTCCTAATCGAGGAGTATATGTATGTTCATAGTTCATAAGAACGCACTTCATAAGAACTTAATTCATAAGAACGCACTTCTTACAGAACTTAATTTCGAATGACCAGCTGAAAATGAATGCTAATCCTGTAATCAATATATTAATAGACCCTTAAAAAATAATCCAAAGATGAATGGCGAAAATAGAAATCACTAATAAGCCAAGGCAAATCGTCAAATATTAGAAATAGGATTATTAACGCAACATATTACAGAGCACAGATCAAGAATTAAATTTCAATAAGATCGATGAATCCTCAAATTCAACATAAAAAATCAAAAGATTAACGATATAAATCTAATAAAAGTATGGATCGAGAAATTCTGAAAAGGAAAAGACCTGAACGACCCAGAGAGCAGTCGTGGCGGCGGCAACACCCCAGCCGGCGGTGGTTCGGATGTCTGCATGCTGAAAACGGGCTACGAACTTGGACAAAAATGATTCTCCTGCCATTTTTCTCTCAAAATCCTCTTCCAATTCCAATGACAAACCTAAAATAAAACCAGGTTGATTTTATACTATGGATCCGGTTCCACCCATCATATCAACCCGGAATCCATTTTTGACCGCCCGATTTTTCTGATGACGTGTAATTTACCTTTTTCAATTTTTGGTACATGATATATTTAGTTAAGATTTGGAGAAAGTTAAGTTTTTTTTTTTTTTTTTTTTTTTTTGTTATGGTTTAAAAATCTACGTTTTAGGTTTCAAAAAAAAAAATCTACCTTTTAATATTCATTGGTTTAAAAAAAATATAAAATTTAGTTTTTATAATTTGAAAAAATATAAAATCAATTTTTGTTGATTTTATGCTTAATTGTTAATGGAATCGATATTCTCAATTTTTGAATAATTGGATCAGAGTATCCAATAAATGACAAAACTATTTGGTTCGATTTTTTGTGTTAATTTTAGTAAAAAAGTTGATACATTTTTCAAATTTTTTTATCTTATTCTCTATTTGATTTTTAATTTTATGCTAGAAACTTTTATTTTAATAACAAAAAAAAAAAAAAAAATCATAACTATTACAATATTTTTACTTCATATTTTTTATTTAAATTAGTTCTTTCATCAAATTTAAATATCAACACACATATTTATATATATATATATATATATATATATATATATATATATATTATATTTGGTCGGTTCGGTTTTTTATAGGTTCTTTCATGAAGAACCGTATTTCGATTTTTTAAAACATCAAATCAAATCAGCCAATATTGTTCTAAAAAACGGAACTAGTTCATTGGATCAGTTTATATAGATTCAATTATGTTGATTTTCGATTTTTCCTTTCACTCTTATCTACAACATTTAGACATCAAGAAAATTCATATAAATTTAATTTATAGGTAGGAGACCACTTTAATGTTCCTTGTTCTTTTTCTCAATTCTATATCTGATTTTAAAAATTCAATATTTCTATATCTTACATTTTAAATGGATTCTGGGTTCAGAATTTTTATATACTATATTTTCTGTTGATTTGGCCTAAACTACATTAATGTATCTTCTATTATTGTAACTCAAAAAAAAAAAAAAAAAAAAAAAAAAAGTAATCTTTATATTGTCTATCATCTCAAGATCTTTATAGAACAGAATGCAATTTAATGTTAAGTAGCTAAAAATATCAATGGTATACTCTTTTTTTAATTAAATGTAGTACCTTCATTTAAAATTTAAAATCAAAGTTATGTACATAATAACTTTTTTTTCAAAAACACACAAAATAACTTTTCATTTATAATCAGTTAAAATTACCTCTCCTCCTCAAAACTCTTCAATGCGGTTAATAGTAGTATGAATTTAAACATAATTTAAAATTTAGATACCTAATTGAGCAACTTTATAAAATTAGGGTGAATGTAACACACCAAGTTTATAAATTCAACCCATAAACCTTATAATTTTTCTTTTTTCAACAAAAAAAAAAAGTAAAAGAATTCTTCTTTTTTCAAGCCAAGATCATATTCAAACGGATAAAGTGAAGTTTTTTTTTTTTTTTTTTTTTCATGAAGATCATGAGAGAGAGAGAAGAAGAAGAAGATTGTAAGAAATGTCATAATTCTTTGCACCCACATTAGATAGCTGCAGAACATTGTAAGCTTGTAAGAATATTGTAAGTTCTTTGGGAGGTTTACCATCTCTAATTGGTTTGTTATCAATTAAATTATCTTCTTTTTTTTTTTTTCATTGAAAGGGAAACCTTACGACCATAATATAATTGATTGTCACAGAAAACTAATTCCCAAATACATCGCAACTATAATTGAACTAATATCGTTTAAATTTTTATAATATACAAACTTTATTTAACTCATTCAAGGTGACTATATATATGAATGAAAATAGTAACTTGTAACTCAGTGAGTGGGGTATAGGGTACCTCTACAAAATTCAAATTTGAATCGAAACGTTTACATATCTTTAAGTCCAAACAATCCAGGGTGGTTAGGCTATGATTGTTTTTGGTAGAAAAAGAGTGATTCACAAACACTCTTAACCTCTCATCAAACTGCACATTAAACTTATCACTCAATCACTATTAGCACTAATTTTCAAACGAGTAGTAATTACTCAATCACTATAAACACAAAATAGTCAATTAATCCAATCACTACATTAATCATCAAACGAGTATACTCCAACTACCATTAATTCTTTTATTTCTATCCGCTCCAAACTTTTCTACCAAATCCAAACACATCATGAGGGGTGTTTGTTTTGAGATTTGGGAAGGGTATTTCAAACTAGTATTTACTAAATAGTAATTCTAAATACTCTTAAAACTTCAATCCAAACATACCCTAACGTCTAAATCACTTTCTCCGCAGCTTAACTATTTTAACGAGAAAACCTACTCGATCCTATAACATTTGATTGTCAAAAAACTCAGTAAAGAATTAATTCTTAAATAGATGATCACCGTAAAATGAACTCATAATCTATCGATTCTTTGAGATACTAACCTATGATTGGTTCAATACAGAGCAAATAGACTTATCTTGCAATGCTCTTTACAAAAAAGTAACATTATTGCCTTTTCCACCGAGACCTATTGTTTGTCAAGAAAAAATAAATATCGATCTGTTGGGATAAGCAAACATTTGCTCTCTCATTTGTAACTGAACAGTAAAAAAAGAAAAAGATCACAGATTTTTATCAAGAAACATGCTTGGGAAGCAGGATTTTCATCACTCATTACTCTGTAGCTAAAATTTTCTATGTTCACTAAGTTTGTTGAACTTTCAACATTGAGAAGTATAAAGAGCTTTTTTGAGCTGTTTCTAACCTCAATCATCCCAATCATTTCCCCATCCATCTCTATCAGTAGTTCTAGAGTTAATAACAATACCTTTGGATGATCCATTTGCCTTTGTGTTAGAACTTGGTTTGCTAGCGGGATTCGGCTCGTCCCAGTTGTCGTCCCAGTCTTGATCCCAACCTTCAGCTGCTTCCAAATCGTCGGTTGGAGAAGAGTCGTGCTCTGCCAATTCAAGCTCCTGATATGAAACTCCATCAGCATGGCGTTTCTTGGTTCCTATTTTGCAGCATGCCCAAACACCTCCGATGATCAAAACAATTGAAAATAGTAGGTAGGATACAGATACGAGGTTTAAATGAGTTACGTAGGAAGGGATCTGTTTAAAAATGCTGCCATCTTTTGTTGGTGATCCTACGCGAATCATACACTTCCCATTTCCAGCATCTAATATAATCACTGAATTTCCTGGAATATCTGAAATATTAACCTGTAAGAGAATATGGAGCATAAATGAATATCGAGTTGCATACTTTTGAATTCGATAAACCAATAGATTTTAATTCGTTTGATAATCATTTGGTCTTTTGGATTGGTTTTTGAAATTTAAGCATGTTTTCATTCAAATTCTCAACAAAGAGTTTCATTTTCAAAGTATTTGAATCGAAATTGATTGAAAATAATGAAGGTTGAAAATTTTGTTATGTACGAAATATTTGTACAAAGTTGCTCAAATTAAAATAAGAAGGGTAGTTTTCAAATTTTGATTTGATTTTAAAAAACATAGGTATAATGTAAATATCAAGTAAGAAAAATCACAAAGCAGTTAGGGTAGGTTAAATTTCAAAAGCAGAAAACCCAAAAGCAAAATGATTAGATGAACGGGCAAATGGGCCTTAATCTTCATAATCTGTCTCCGAAACCATTGTTTTTCCTTCAGTAGCATGTAAGACTGTCATCCTACTTACAAAAAAAGTTGACTATCCTCGTGAAGATCCGCAAAGACTAACGGCGAGTACCTTTTTAGATCGATGTCCAGGAACTTGCATCTCCTTGTACTTAGCAGTGGAAATTGTAACATTCACTTTAAGAGAGGTCTCCCCAACATTTTGGATTAGAAGATATTGTTCCATCGCTGCTGCGAGAAAACAATCTTTTAGCAATATTGGCCTTGGATGTTTAACATAGACATGAAGTTACAATGAATGAACTTCCCCACCCTCAAATTGTTTGAAACAGGACAACATTGCAATGTTTGAAAGACAAGTAGACCAGAAAAGCCATGTTGAAATCAAGATAAGTATATAATCGGTCACAAAATAAGCAGCAAAACCACCAGAATGAAGGTCGTTAAGGGGATGTTTGGATTTGGAGGAGAGGAAGAGGAGAGGTTGAATTCCTTATTTGTTTTCACCTCTCCTCGACCTCTCTCCAACATCCCATCAAACTTTATATCAAATTTCATCTAAAATAAACATATTCTCTCCTAAACACATTCCAAAAAAAGTTTTTCCAACATCTCCTCTCTAAAACATCAATCCCCAAACAAATACTTCATCTCTCCAAATCACTCAATTTCCTCTATTTCCTCCTCTTCCTTTCCTCTCCTCTCATCAACTCCAAAATCCAAACATCCCCTAAGAAACTGCTCGTGAACAATATTCATGGTAGACAAAAGGCTGGTGACCAATATTCATCCTCTCCTCTCAAATATGTGAAAATTGACAATACCAAGCTGCTGACCACAAGACATTCAAATGACTAAAAAATCATCGAACATGAATCATGAGCATACAGAAGGTTTTCTAAAAAAAAAAAAAATCAAGAGCAAGGACTTTTTCTCTCAACACATTTCAATTTATTGGTTCCAGATTGATGTTTGTTCATTAAAGTTGAAGTTTCGAAGAAAGCCAGTCCATTGACCTCGGAATTTTAGAATCTTTTAATGAAAGGCGAGGAGTAAATGAGACAAATATTTGTGCATCATATTAATGTTTCCACTCGTTGAATGGCTAACCTAGAGCATAAGACAGTTGATTGAAGGTGCTCTTGTATATGAGCAGCCTTCAATACTTCACGAGTTATCCACCTGAAATTCACCAAAAGGCTTGCTGAGATTTAGTGAGTCAACCCCAAAGTCAAAGCTTAACTGTAAACTGAAATTTGAAGTAGGGCCAACTTGATCCCCGTTACTAGAAAGCTAAATTTTGCAATCTTTTCTGTCGCTCTCTGCTCACGTAGGCACACATACAAATACCAGATACATCCTCTTGCAGTGAAACGGTTGGCATTGCATGAGTTTTAACTAGGAAAATAGATGGGTCAAAACCCATGTCTGAACCACATCAACCAATTTTCTTTTCTTTTCTTTTCTTTTTTTTACTGACGATTCTGACAGTCTTTCAGTTAGTTGGATTTAGGTCGGTTAACTTGGTTTTTGTTCATTAAGCTGGTTGGTTCCCCATTACAGCCCCAGGGGAAGAGAAAAGGTTAGTTACAACTAAGCTTTTAAAGTTTTTCATGGTTCATTGCTTTTCATCAAAAAATCAAGAACCGATCCAGTTATACCCAAAGGCCAATTACGAAATTTTTACACTTGCCTATGAAGCATATACTTGCTAGGACCCATTCTGAAAAGAGGTAAGTTTGGAAGCAGACATAGAGGCAAGTCCATGTGATTTTTCATGTCTTGCAATTACAGTATTCTATTTGGTGTTTTCTATAACCTAAAGGAATTATCCAATATTTCCTTCCAAAACTTTTTTCTTTTTTTTCCTGCTAAACTCCAGTACCACCTTTAAGGATTGTATTAGAAAGTATGGAGTTCTACCTCAAAATCAATTGGCTAAGAGAGAAATAGTCTGTCTTATCTTATAAATTTGTTGAAGAATTCTCACTTTTCCAATGTGGGATAAGTGCCACAAGGTGAGTATCTCCAACAACTTGTTTATAACCACAACTCTAATGAAATCTTCCAATTTGAGAAGTCACTAGTGGGAAACAATGATTCCCAACAAAACTATATACGGTATTGATTAATGAGGATTTGGGGATTTTGTTGGTTGTTTCAAATTTTGAGTTGGATAACTTACAATTATCATCCAACCAATGAAATCACTTTTAATCTCCCTTCCCCAATGAATAATTTGCATGTCACACAATTGGAAGCCAACTATACTGTGGCAAAAATTCATATCAATCAAAACTCATATTTTTATAGCATTCCGAAATGACAATCAGGGTTGTAACTTATCTACTATTCTGTGACTCCATGCTTTTCTCCGGTTCCGGTTTAATTTTATCCTCAAAGTTTAATTTTACCTTGAGAACAACTCGGGGTTTTCCATTATTATTGCTAATAAAGTTAAATCTGATTGCATTTCCCTAAGTTTTCACTTTTCAGTAATTTCAGTTCGCACCTTTCTAGAACAATGTGACAACAATTGCCTTTGATTATTGATCTATCAATTTTTCTAGTTGCAGAGCTTCTGTTAATCGCCCAACAACGTGGTAGGTTAATCCACTCCTGAATTACTGCTCACGATACATGATCTTAAGCAATGTGTAGGAACTTTGAATTGGCAAGGTTGTAATGTACAGGTATTAAACTGATAGAACTCTTCAATGTATATGTCTGCACTATAGACATCCTGCTAACTATCTCGATATGCTTTCTATAATAACTATTAATTGATAGACAGGTGATAATTTACTTCCATAGACTATTGGTTGTGAGTCCCAAGAATGAACCAATAGTTTAAAGTTATTCTACAGTTGCCATACACTTGGTCAAACCAAGTAAATTATATCCACAACCTACACTGCTAGCTTAACCATATGTTCCTTCTACATTCTCACACATAAATCAACATTCTTGGATATTGATAGGAAACTTGTTACCACCATCTATTCAGTTTGCTTTGGGGAAGAGAAGGTGGCCATCCTCTCCTCTGCCACCACAGTTGTTCTCCTGTAAGTGGCGTCTGTTCATGGCCATTCAGACAAACCAACATCCAGCAATCAAAAGTATTGTTGCATGGATTGTTGAGGGATTGACTAATTACACTACTTGACCCAAAATCTTTATCAAATTCTTAATTCTTAATTAAAAGGATTGACTAATCAAAAGGATTGTTTCGTGTCCCTTTTGAACATTCTCCATAAATGACACCCTCTCACCCCGAAACCGTCTGTAGATTGACAGTGGTGTATTGAAACTAAAAAGAAGTATGCCCTGATGTCCCTTCTGACTGTATCCTCTCCTCCCATCATCTTTGGATTCGATGGCTTCGATTCAATCATTTCATTTTATGATCTTTATGAAGACATTTACTGTTGACTGACAGTTGGAATATAATTCCCCACAGACTCAAGCTTGTAATTCAGACCAAACCAGACTTAATTGCTAGAGTTACTAAAAGTAACAGCAGTGAGTGACGAGTAAGAGTTACTATAATCAACAAAATAACAGCTACATATTGTCATTACTCAATAGAGAACCTTTCAATCATTTGAGACAGACACCAAAAAGATATATAACAAGTGCAAAGTAGAAGATTCACAAATAAAACCTCCAGTATGAAAAAGATGTATAATCCTCTCAAATCATTGCACTTCCAAAACCGAACAAAAACACCTCACGATATAATATTTGAGCAAAGAAAGTAAAAGGCAAGTAGAACGCAGTTACCTTTTTCAGCAAATATAAGGCAAGTAGTCATATTCTTAAGGTCGTGGCAAGTGTTGTATGAAGAGTCACACTTCTCTGTAGTAAAACCATCAGTTGAACTAGGAAATGGCGGAATTGCAGGAGTTGGAGAAATTTTTGGACTGCCCGTATTCAATTTACGATTGGCAACAGAACTAGGACCAGGAGCCGGAGCCAGAACTATCCTCTAAAGAGTCAAAAAAGGCGAAATACAAATTTCAAAGTCAAGCGCAATCCAAAAGTTGCAGAAAAACCAACGAAATCAAGAATCAATGGGAACAAACCTCCGGAGAATCGTTCGAAAGCGCGAACCGGTGATGAAGATTCCAAATACTGTCGGAGAAAGAAGCATCGGATCCAATAGAAGCGAGATTGAGAACGAGGAACACGAAAACGAGCGCCAAATCGCGATTCATCGCCGCGAAAGATAAGCCGTGTTCCTACGACTTACGAATCGAGCAGAATCGCGATGAAGTCGAGATGGCTGAAACGCGCCACATTGTTGAAGATTTCAATTCAAAGAAAGGAAGAAAGTTCAGGGAAGAAGAAGAAGTCGTCAATGGAAAAGTCAAAGTCAACGGAACAGAGAAACGCAAGCTTGGCCACCCGGAACAAGGTCTGAAATGTGAATTGTGTAAATAAATAAATAAATAAATATAATATAGTCTGTAATTACAGTCTCCTTCCTTCGTCCTCGTTACGTCCGGAGAGACGACGAAGTCCGATCCGGCTCAGTTTATTTTATTTTATTTTTTTTACATTTTCATGTAAAAAGGTATTTTTCTTACAAAACAAAAATTCAATAACTTTTTGTAATAAATAAATTTCAAGATTAATAATATTAGAAATTTTGAGCATACATCTTAAAATTAATTGACTATGAGAGAAGTAGCACACCATATCGGTCGGTTGAAGAATTTCATCTTTCCAATGTTGGATAAATCCAGAAGGTGAGTATCTCCAACATTCTCCTCAAAATGGATGCCGTCATATTTGGAAAAGTCATTTTAGACTACTAGATCCGAATTTGTGCACCGAAATACTCGCTTGAGTCCAACTCTTTAGGATCATGAAATGCCCGCTTAAGCATTTTGCCGGTTAGGTGAGAATGTGAAAAAGATTTTTGCAGCTTACGTAGTTAAAAGATATTGAGAATTTATCCAATTTGAATATCTGTTAATGTTTTTAATGAGATCCATACCATATTAACCACCAATAATGACAGAATTCAAAGAAAAAAAAAAATAGAGGAGAAGAAGAATTTATTATTGCCTTATTGAAAATAGAAAAGAAAAGATAAATTTTTATTTTTAGTATAAACTTCTCTCTTTTCATCATTTCGATATTAAAAATACCTTTTTCTTCACTCCAGAAGAAGACGGGAGTTTTACCCATCTAAAAACTGATTGGATAATGCCCAGACAATGACCCAAAAATAAGAACAAAAACACAGGTAATTAAATTTATTTTGATAACTATATCATTTTTTGTTTTTGAAATTTAAGTGTACAAATATTATTTTAATACTTTATAACTTTGATATCTTCGTATTTATATAAATAGGTAAATATATAAGTTTAAATTTAAAAAATCAAAAATAAAAAATCAAATAATTAACAAATTGTGCTTTAATTTTTTTTTAAAATATCATATAACAGCAAAACGTGAACTTTTAACTTTTTGTAATTGACATGTATTCTAAATTAAAAAGTTAATTTAATTGGAAATTAATGTGCGGAAAAATCACGAGGAAAGTGTAACCAACGAAAAAACCAGGCTTTATTGAAACTATGAGCATACTATTACTTCACAATTCAATCGCCATCTTCATCTTAACAATTCTGCGGCAACCAACAATTCTGCAGCTGCGATCTTGTCGTTTCTCTGAAATTCTTAACCCTAACCAAACAGAAGTGTGTGCACCAAAGCCCTAGCCCCGCCGCACTACTCGTCTTCAACAAGTAACAAATCGGCGCACCACGTTCCACGCATCTTCCTTGTACAACTATCCCCCAAGCCTTCGATTCGCCGCCGCCGCCGCTGTCTCCTTCATCGCCGTCTTCAAGCTCTCGAACGAATATAACGCCTTCCGGTGTCGCCGCCTCTCCGCTATTCCACTGTTTCTCCAAGATCCTCCATCGATCTTCCTCCACCGCTTTCTCCGTCTCAAATCTCGCCGCCGCCTCGCCGTCCTCCGCCTCGTAAATCCGCAATACCAGAGGCGATCGTTGAAGATTCTTCACAATGTCGACTACCGATTCCTTCATCCATTCGTCGAGCTTCTCGCGCGGAATCATCTCATCGACGTTTTTACTCCGATTTACCGGCTGCAAACTCTTCCTCGCTGAAATTGAACTTCTCGATTTCTTGAATCTTCCGGTGGAAATCGCTAAAGAACGAGAACCTGATTTCTGATCGAATCCGTCGCGAACATTCGCGAATCGACGATTCAATACGCCGAAGTTTCCTCCAGATTGAATTCTTACAGAATCCATTGGAAATCGATGAAAATAGAAACAGAGAAACTTGGCGATTGGGAAGACGATGAACTTCCCTTGTTCTTGAAATTGCTTCTGGATTGAACACGATTGAGGTTGAAGTTGTTAATGGCGTGATAATGGAGAATCAAGATTGGATAAATCCAGAGGATTTTATCAGAATCCTGAAGAAAGGATTACACCAATCGCAATACTCGAAAATAAAATCGGCAAAATTTTGAATTATAATTGCTTTTTTTTTTTTTTTAATATTTAAAATTTCATGATTTTGATTTAGTTTTAATCTCTTCTAATCTAATGCATTTAAATTTATGAAGATCATCTAAATCTCAACAGATAAAATTCATGGAATTAATATCATTACTTTATTTATTAAAAAAATGTTTAAAGTAATCTCAATTTTCATACAATAATCTGATCCACGTGTGCAGATGAGTGTGCATTGATATGCTGACCTGGATGTAAAACTTGATTTGATTGGCCATGATTTTCCACAGGTAGAGGCCACATGCGTGAACTACATGCATATTCCTCATGCTACCACGGGAAAATTTCAGTTTTTTTATAACAAAAATTAGTATGAAATCTAAAGTTGCTTAAAAAAACAAAAATATTATCAAACAGGTCTGAAGGGGCTGATGTTCATTGTTTAAGCTGTCATTCTTCGTTTGTTTCT
>JBBMEG010000027.1:880428-899469 GCA_037832605.1 Cyclanthera cordifolia
TAGATTTTAAAATCATAAAATTGAAAGTCTAACTTTCTCGAAGGTAAATGGATTAGATCTATAGTTAAATTATTGTCTCCTTGCCCTTTGATTAGTGTTGAGGAAGACGACTAGAACGGCGTCGTATCACCCCCACACTCTTGTGTTATATAAAAATGTAGTCGTTTATGCTGGTAAAATATGGTTAGAATATTAATTATTCTGCTTTTATAATGGTTTCCATTTGTGTACTTGTATATATTGATTCTCCACTGAGCAATAATAGTATTGAAAAATCTTACCGTTGCAAGTTTTATTATTATTATTATTTTAATTTTGCAATCTGTTTTTATCAACTGGGTTAGAATGTTAAATTGAATTCGATTCAACAAATTTATTAATTACGAAGGAAATTGACCCAAATTGATTATAGGTTATTATCAAATACAACCAACCCTCTACCGTTCATGATTGTTTGAACTAAAACAAAAATTCAATTGTTAATTTAAAACAAAGCAATAATTTGAACATGTCAATGTTTTTATTATTGGGAATTTCATGATCACCCCCATCAATAAGTAGAATTATAACGATAAACTAAAAGAAAATATAAGTATTTACGTAGAAAAACTCCTAAACCGAAAAAAAAAAAACGGACAGAAAAAAAGTTCACTATGCGAAAAACGGTTACAATCAAACATAATTCTCTTTCCGGCCTTAATTACATAAACACTCTCTTCAAAGCTTATACTACTCACACCCTTATTCTAACTCTCACACGAGAATACAAAAGAAATTTAATTAGAGTCAATACACAAATTACTTTTCACTTTGAAATCAAAGTCATATCTCCTTTTATAGTGTTTGAAGCACACCACTTACTTACTTCTAATTGGATGTGGGGTAACTCTATTCTAATATTTTGCCAAAAAACTCAACATTCATTGGATGATTATGTTAAATTTCCAATAATTTGGAAAGTTAATTAAATTGATAAAGTATAACAAACTTATTAATGAAAGATGGCTGCAAATTAATAAACACAAATAACAAAATTAAATTGCTATTATTATTAATTTAAAACAAAGCAATAACTTAGTTGTAGTGTAGCTGGTGTCCAGTTGGTGATGTATAAGCTGTTGTCCCATTGAGAAATGAATCCTGTGGGCCAAGTCGTGAGCCCTTCCCATCTCTTCTTTCACTTCGCTTCTTTTAATTAGGTAAGGAAAAATAAATAAATAAATAAAAAGAAAGCGAAGAGATTAATAAAAAAAATTTAATCTTTTCCATCTCATCTTTAAGTCGCCTAAAAGTGGGTTTTTTTTTTTTTTTTTTTTTTTTTTTTTTTTTTTTTTTTTTAACGATAATATTAAATTATTTCCAAATATATTTTGGAATAATTTATAAACAGCAAAAGTTGATTACTATATTTTCATATAAAAATTTTAACCGTCAATAACTTATGGATATTTTTTAATATTGTGAGAAATAGTTTCTTATTTCAAAATATACTTAAAAGTTGAGAACCTATTAACTACTTTTTTTTATCTTTTTTTTTTTATCAATGATTTATTATATAAGAAATTTAAAAATAACTATTAGAAATGCAATTAATAATATGTGTGGAATAACCTATGACAAAATGGTTTTTTTGAACAAATTCGAACTCACTCAATAAATATCTTTAGAAAAATAAATAATTTAAAAAATTCATAAATAATTTAAAAAATTCTTAGTAGATTTTATTATTCTAAGTGTGAATAAAATTATTATTTTTAAATCTTTGAAAGTTGTATAAATTTTGAAATTAGCTTCTAAGTGTGAAGGTGTTAACCCAAAATTTTCAAATTATGTTATGAACGTCAAAAGGGCCTAAGTTTTTTTTTTCTGAAAAAAAGCCCAAGTAAAGGAGTCTAGCTTGTTTCCTAAGCCCAATTAATTAAATTCTAATGGGCCTAGTTGGACTTCATTCGATCCATTACATTCACCAATTTTTTTTTTTTTTTCATTTAACACCGAACGATGAAACGATCATATCACCAATCGTATCAATTTCATTTTTTATTCATTTGAACAAAAATATCCTTATTTTCTATATATATTCAATTCATATGTTTTTAGGATGTTCACATAATTTTAAGGGTTAAAACTTTTTTTATAAAAAAAAGTGAAATGCATAACTCATCTTCGTTTGTATCATCTTCTACGTAAGGTTTGTGGTCATTCTTCCCTAATTTGTTCTAAAAAAAAAAAAGTGATATGCATGTTTTTTTAATGTAAAAGCATTCTTTTTTGGTCGTAAGGTTTATAGTTAGTCAAATATATTTGATCGTTGAATTTTAAAATAAATATTTTTTTTATTAAGTTTATAAAATAATTTCCATTAAATAATATTTAAGGGGAAAAATTCGAGAGCCATTGTCTTTATAGTAATTACATGCATAAAATAATATGTGAGAATCAGATCATTAACACTTTACTCTTTCTCTTATTCTTCATCATCTTTCTTCTTCTTCTCGCACCTTGTTTCTCAAGTATATCTCAATTATTATTGTGATAATCATGAGATATATTCTAATTTAGAGTACAACTCTTGTGATATTTTTAGTCACCTCAACCATTAAAATGTTATGAAATCGAATCCTCTCATTCTTAAATGTTTGTTGAAAGAAAAAAAAAACCACAAAATCATAAAACTTAGGGTATTTTTCATGTATAGCAAAAAAAACATTTTTTAAAAATCATATATAGCAAAAATTTAAAAATATTTTTTATATGATCAAAAAATGGGTCATTTATTGTAAAATGACCAAAATATTTTTGTCTTAATCAATTCAACTTAGCTTCAATTAGTTCAACTTATAATATTTAATCAGTAATTTAACTTTATATGATATCCTTCTATCAATAATTTAACGAATAGCCTTAAAATTAGTAGTTTCAACTGGTATTCTCAATTAGTTTGGTGATAGATATAATTGTTGAATAGATTTGTAAAATTAAAAATTTTAAATAACCAATAAAAATTTTCTGTTTAAATTATTTTTTTTAAAAATTATTCTGTAATTTTGATGTTTTCACGGTAAGTGAACGAGAAAATACTAGCTGACCGAACCGTTTAGAAAGAGAAGATTATTATTCATCTATCCACAAATCATGAACACCCACGTGGAAAAGTCGCCGGTTTGACTCTTGTCCTCAGTTTCCACATGGCAGGGTCCACAGATACTAATCCATGAATAATTAATTATAAACACCCAATATTCTCTTTTATTTAAAACCCGACCCCTTCACTTTCCTTTTATTCTATCAAACACTCTCCATTCCACTTTCTTGGCATACAAACACGAAAATCAGAGATCGAAATCATTTCCGATGGCAGCTCTGCGAGCGATTTCCAACTCCGTCAGATTAGCCTGTACGAATCAGACCAATTCCTCCATTAATCGCCCTGTTTCTGTTAAGCTTTCTGGTCCGCTGTTCACTCACAGCTCCAAACTCTTCTCCGCTCCCAAGAATTTGAGTTTCTCCGCTACTCAAAGATCGTTCTCTTGCCAGAGTCAGGCTAGCGCCTCCGATTCTCCTAATCCGAGTGAGTTTTTTTTTTAGGTTTTTGCAATGGATCGACGTTCGCTCTTGAGGATCTGTGTGGATTTTGATTTACCTTTTTGGTTTATGCAGGTAGAGTTCAGGAATTGTACGTTTATGAAATCAACGAGAGAGATCGTCAAAGTCCGGCGTATCTTAGGTTAAGCCAGAAGAACACGAATGCGCTTGGCGATCTGGTTCCTTTCACGAACAAAGTAAGTGAGATTTCTGACTGGTACATTTTTTCAGCGTTCATTTGTATTGTTTCTGGAGAAATTACTTCATATAGTCTATAGAGAATCGCAAAATTTCCGGAGAAAATTGATTGTGCAGTCTGCTTAGATTCATTGTTTCAATTTCATCTAGGGAAGATTTGTCTTAGAATATACTTAATATTCATGGAAGATTCCCTATGGTCAAGCAAGAAAAAGAAAAATGAAGCACGTAATTGAATAGTTTATTGAGTTTTCTTTTTTTTTTTTCCTTCTCGAAAATATAAAATAATTTCAGCTGTATACCGGAGACCTGCAAAAACGGTTAGGAATAACAGCAGGGCTATGCATATTAGTGCAAAACAAACCGGAATTGAAAGGTGACCATTACGAAGCGATGTACAGCTTTTACTTTGGGGATTACGGTCATATATCAGTGCAGGGGCGTTACCTCACCTACGAGGACACGTGGCTGGCTGTGACTGGTGGGTCAGGGATATTTGTGGGTGTGACTGGTCAGGTTAAGCTTCAGCAGATTATATTCCCGTTCAAGCTCTTCTATACCTTCTACTTGAAGGGCATAGGAGACTTGCCTGCGGAACTAGTTGTAAAGCCCACTGAGCCCAGCCCAGCAGCTGAGCCCACACCAAATGCTAAGGCTTGCCACCCACATGCCACCATCTCTGGTTTTACTAACTAGGGTGGAGTTGGTAAATCATATCACGGTTGAGTTGGGTTGGGTTGATTGGGTCGGATAAAGTCGGTCAATTTGTTTGTCTGTTTGTGAACCCTACTCTTCATTTTCGATCATCAAAATCATTTTGGAAGCTCTTGTGATTTGCTAAGTTTACAAACTTTGCCCTTTTGTTGATTTTTTTTTTTTTTATTACGTGAAATTATGTACCAAGTCCTCGTATGAGGGTATGATTTGTAATTTTGTGGGGTCACTAGAACTGTTAAATATAGAGGTTCATAAATCATGCAGGGAGTAATTTGTAGTTGCATAGACACTTAAAATAACTTGTCTTTGTTTTTATGATCAATTTGAGCCTCTAATCTTTTTAAGAATATATGGTGGATGAAAATAATGTGTGTGTGTGTTTTTTTAAATCTATTTGCCTACCACTATTCTCAAGGGAGATGATTCACTTGTGGTTGTGTTATGTATTTTATAACTTGATTGTGTTTACTTACTTAATTGGTTATATTTTATCACTTGATTGTGTTATGCATTTTATCACTTAATTGGTAAGAAATCAATTGCTTTAGAGGAAGTTTTGTGTGCAACTGTATGGTAGATCCGAACATTTTTAATAAGCTTTTTAGAATGAATGAAAAAAAAAAGGGGGGCAAAAATGAAGCTCGTTTATATTCAATAAAGAAAAAATCAAAATCAAAATCAAAATTGACGTAGGGTGGAATAGATTATACTTTCTTAAAAAATTGAGATTATGGCTAAGAGTTCATAACTTTTTTTCTTTTTTTTTTTTTTTTTAATTTTTTAGTTACCATTAATACTACAGCGCAACCATGATATTAATTATTTTGATATCCATATTTTATGTATAATTTTTAAAAAATCAAATTAAAAATTGAAAACTAAAAAAAAATAGTTTTTAAAATTTTGAATTTGTTTATAAAATTTGATTAAGATCTACCGGTATCGAGACATCGAATAAATAGAGACGTCTACAAATTAATGTCACAAGCAAATTTAAGACATTGAGAAGAACTCATCTTTAAAGTCCAAAGCCTTCAATCACTATTATTATTTTTATTTATTTATTTATTTATTTGAAACTAACCACCTCTTTTCAGAACTCATCGTACTAGTGTGGCTGAATTTTCTTTTGGGGCTGAAACCTTAGTGTAAAGTTTTCTAACTCGTAACCCATTGAATATCATCTTTTAGATAAGATCCTCTCTTCTTTTCTTATTTTTTTTTCTTTTTTTTTGAGGGGCGGAAGATTCGAACTTATGACCTCGTAGTTATTGGATGTACACTAATATCGCTGAGATATTGCTCTTTTGGCTCATTTAGATAAGAAATTGAATTCAACATTAACAACAAAAATGATATAGCTTTAAAATGTGTCTTTCTACCAAATAATTAGTGACGCGTTGATTTCATTATTTCGTGATAACTTAATTCAACACCAAGATTATGGGTTTGATTTTGGAAAAGAACTAGACAATCCATCTTGTGGAATTCTCAACATAAATCAATATAACTTTAAAATGTTAAAATAATTGAATAGAGCATTATGAGAGCTTGTTTCGCATAATTAAAGAACTATTAAAAATGAGTTTTTACTAAGTCCTCTTTAAGCATGCACATCTAAACGAGTGTTATAATAATCACTAAAAACAATCACTTATTTCTAATGATCAAAATAATAACTTATTTTTAACCATTCAAGATAATCATTTATTTCTAACCACTCATTTCTAATCATTTTTTCAAAATAATAACTTTTTTTTTATTACATCTAAACATCGCCAACAACCAATTTTAAAAAGTTAGCATCCAAACGATCTATTAACTTCTAAGTGCTTTAAAAAAATCATTAGACAAATAAAAAGTTACTAAAACTCAAATTTCTTTGATTTAAAAAAAAATTAAAACACAAATTTCTAAACTCATCATTTATAATCATTCAAAATAATGTTTAGAATTTCACATCCATATACCTTCTATAGATGATAGAGAAGATTTGAGAAGTATTCCTTCAATAGAGACCAATGCAATTTTTTAAATTAAATAATAATAAAAATAAATAAAAAGAAACTCTCAATTTTTTGAAACCAACGTTTGCAAACACAAAGAAACAAAAACTGAGAAAGGTATGATGAGATGCATACCATAGGCGGGCCCCTAATCCTTGTACAAGGTTCCCACATCTCAACCATCTAGATCTTTTTGTTTCATTATTTTGGCAACTCTTAAAATAAAAAATAATAATAAAAAAATAATAATACTATTTGCAAATTGGAACAAAAATATGTTTGATTATGTTATGGTGCGATTAACTAGTTTATTTATAAATTAGCCATCAATTTTTTTTTTTCCTTAATTTTCTTCCAGCATGACTAAAGGTAGTATATATTTACTTAAAATCTCTGCATATGTTTCATTTCTCTTTTAAGTATATGGATTCAAACCAAATTCCATAAACCAAACAAGTATTTGAAAGCTATTCTTTTAGCTTACGAATTTTGATTTTGTTTTTAAAATCACAATTAAGATATACACATAAAGTCATGAAAATTATGAGTTGGATTAGTAGTTATAAACTTAAATTTCAAAAACAAAAAACAAAAACGAAATGGTTATCAGATGAGGTCTTAATATTGGATAACGATTTTCGCTTTTGATTTTCTTTTTTTGAAAAGTGTTCATGATTACTCACAATTTCCATGTAACTCGAATATTTTTAGTTTTTAAATTTTCAAACTGGTACTTGGAAAATGAGACTTTAAAAGTTTTTATAATATGGGATTCAAACTCATAACCTTATTGATCATGAGTACACACGATACACCAGATTATATTCATGTTAGCGAATGTTAAAAATGTATGCTTAAAATTTCAACATCCAAATCATATAAACAACAAATTTGATAGCATCTTAGATCATGACATGACATCCACATCCAAAATTTTAATCTAAGGAAGTTGGGGGAAAGCACCATAAACAAAATGACATTGCATGGGGGGAAACATTTTGAGCTACACAACAACTTAGAGTAAGATCCATTATTTAAAACAGAATCCAAACAATATAGACCAATAATTGAGAGTGATAATTGTTGAAATGGACTTGGTTTTGTGCAGCAAAAAAAGCACTAAGCAATTCAGGCTGTGACAGATGATTGTTTCCTTTCGGAAAAAGGAACTCAGCTTTTTTAAATATGGAACAACAATGGACGAAATTAGAGAAACAAATTTGACACTCAAACATGAATGTACATGATACTACACTATCTTACACAAAACGATAAAATAATAATAATAATAAATAAATAAATACATATTATAAGCAAAATCTTATAATATTTGTAAGCTTGAAGGTGGGTTTTAAAAGGCATTTGAATTCAACATTTTTCTTCAGAGCCTTAGAATGGAGCAGTTTCATTATAGTTCAGAAAGAAGAGAAGAAACTGATCAGGAGGTGAATTTGAGAGAGTGGGGAGTTAAGGGAAGAATCAAGTGTGAAAGCACAAGTTCCAGAAGGTTCTCAGGGTCTAATATTAGAAGTTTTAGGGAAGATGGAAGATCCTTCAGATCCAACATAACCATCTCCAGCACTGCTTCTTCCCCAGGCTATTACTCCATGAGAGGTCTACTTAATTTTTAATTGCTTCTCTCTTTTGCTGGTTCATCTCACTTTCCCTCATCTTTTTTTGTTCTTCCTTTCCTTTTGCAGATGAAATTGACCCATCAACTTATTCATTCACTGCTGCTCTCAAAGGTAAGATTTTTTTTTCTTTTTTGGCTGTAAAATGTATAAAATGGAGTTTGTGTTGAGATTTATAGTAAAGTGGGATGGTGGGATTTGTGCAGCATTGCAAGCAAAGTCAAGTTATAATAGCTGGGAAAGTTTGTCACCTGATGGGTTTGCTTTGAACTCGAAGTGGAGTGAAGCAGAAAAATATATTTGCAATCCTCTTTCCGGGGAGGTTCCAGTGGAGTGTTTATCTGCTAAATCACTAAGTGCAAGGTCATTCAGAAATTTCAGAAGCAGAATCACTATGTCTGCTCCTTTAGTTTATTCCACCAATTCAAGACAACAACTCCATCAAAGGCAGGAGGAAGCAATTCATCGGTATCCAATTCCAGGTACCATCACTTTTCTTTTTACATCTCTAAGTGTTTGGTGCGCCTCAACTATTCTCACGAGACAACCTGTCTAACCTTTCAAAAATCTTTTTATAGAAAACTAATTCATAAGTAGGTGACCACCATAAATTGAACTTATAATCCTATGTTTTCAAGGTCCTCTTAATCACTAGGCCACCTACGTTTTTTCTTTTTCTTTTTTTTTTTTTCAGTTTGGTTATTTTTTTATGATTATAACATGCTTTGAAAGATTTCATTGAAGTTGGATTCGTTTAATAAAATAAGTTTGCTTGTTTGAGTTGCAGAAAAGAAAGTGGAAGGGATGACAAAAGATGTTGGAACTCAAAGCACACCACCTGATAGAAGTTCAACAAGTCCAAGCCCTGCTTCTACGCCTCCCATTAAAGAAAAATCGTTAAAGGCATGTGGGAAAGAAGAAACTAATTCGCCAAATTCTTATTCCACTCCAAAAATGACATCAGAGGACGGGGTATGTTCATGCTTTCATCTTTCAAATGATAATCCTGATTCTGTAAAAGGAAGCTCAAAGGGGTTATAATTGATAAGCTTAATAATTCAAATCCAACTAATCAAGAAATCTAGGAAGAAGTTAGTTATTAGATGATAAAATTAAATTCACTCCAACCCATTAGCTTAAGCTAATGGTTTGATCGGTGATTTTATATATTTCAACGGTTGAGTTGAAACATGTATCCATAATAAAGAGATTATAGATTTGAATTCTGATACGGCTGCTTCGATCCAGGAAAATTTTAGTCTGATTAACTCATTTCCCAAGACATAAGAGTGCTAATAGCAATAATTTGGATGTTTTATTCTCTTCCTCGTTAACAGTGCCTTCTTTCTTTTCTACAAATGGGACCGTCAAGATTAGGCTTGACTGATTCAGATAGACGTTCTAACAAGATGGAGAAGTGTAAGAGTAAAATTGGGACCACGTTTAGCTTCTTTACAATATTCCTATAGGCATAAGTTCACAGACCTATGATTTGCTCCCATGGTTGTCTGCTTCCCAACAACTCATACAGTTGTGGTTGTCTCTGTTTGTGGGAAGCATTTTCCGGACAGCAGAAAAAAAGAATCAATCAGATGAGAAAAAAGATAAAAAGAGAAAAGTAAAACTTGGAGGGTTCTAACCAAGAATATTTCAGCAACAGGAACAAAGCCAATTTCACAAAACATATTTCCAAACCCTCAACATTTCCCCAACCATCCTCCACCCTACTGTTTTATTCTATAAAGCACGGACACTACTTCAATATAGAAAAAGAATCCGTGTCCGATATATCATTTTACGTGTCATTTATTTATTTATTTATTTTAATCATCGGACACGTCTCGTAAGCATGTGTGATTTTTTAGCCCAAATGTTAAAAGCTCAAATTCAAAATATTAATGATATAGTCAACTACATTATATAAAGGTAAAGAAAAAGGTAAAAGAAAAACGAAAAAACAAGTCATCTCTCTCATTTATCACCAAAAAGCAACCACATTTCCCTCTTCTTCATGAAAAAATCCGTCTTCCTCTTCTAAAATACTCTTTTGCTGCCACCTCCACATGACATGCCTAATCGACGTCTACTGTGGTTAACTTGATATTATATACTTTTTAGTGGAGTAAATTTATGCTAAATTTACATATTTACAGATAAAATTTAATGTATCTTTTCCCTATTCGTGTCCTAATTTTTTAGAAAATGGCGTATTGCCGTGTCCCGACGTGTCTGTATCCGTGTGGGTGTGCTTCATAGGTATTCTCGTGGAGCCCCTCCAGATTCTTTCCTGGAAAATACCAAATGGGTTATCACAATTTCTGCCTGCTTTATGTTGGGTTTTTTATTATTTTTTTCGCTTTATTTCTCTCTTTCTGGAAAAAAATAGTTATGCATTTGAAGGGTATGGTCAAATGGGCAAAATATTGAAGAAAAAAAGTTTCTGAATCTTTGCATCTGTCATTCATAAGACATCAACATGCTTGTACCTCAATATCAGTAAGTATAATTTCAAAATCAGTACACAGGTGAAAGGGCCAGGATTCAAGGGGAAACTAAAAGTGAAAAGAAACAAAAAGGTAAAAACGAAAAAACAGTTCTAAGGTTATTGTTGAGCTAGAGAAGTGACACCTTATGGATTTCATTTTACTGCTATGATGAACTATGATTGGTCATTTCAATTGTGGATTTAACACTGTTTGGTAAGATATCTCAAAAAAAAAAAACACTGTTTGGTAAGATTATGAATCATGATGAGTAACTCTGATTGTGTGCCTGCTTTTTCCTTCCCAATAACAACAGATTATACCTTTCAGTTGGGAAGGAAAAGGTAACAGCTCTAAATTAATCAAAACTTCACTTTAACCATGAAATCTAGGGTATACCAGTGTTTGGGATTAGTGGAAGGAAAGAGTTCGGTGTAGGGTTTTTCTTTTCTCCATGTTTGGTGGGAGGAGTAAATGATACCCCTCCCAAACATCAACCATTCCCAACCCTCATACCAAACAAGAATTTTTCACTCCCACTCCTAACCCTCATGCAAAACAAGTTTTTATGCCATTTTCACTTCCAACCTCTTATATATCAAACAAGGTTTTCTATCGCTTTTACTCTCTAATCACTTCTAACCTCTCATGTCAAACAAGATTTCATCTCTTCCAAATCCCTTGTACTAAACATCTCCTAAGAGGCTCAAAGCATAATTTACCTGTACAGTCCTTCACGTGGCTAATCTTTTTATTTTAAGCATAAAATTTCATTCCAACACAGAGATATTGCATATTCTCTACTTCTTAAACCTCGGCTAGTAAAGTTTAAGCATTTTCTACAAATTTCCAGGAGTGTCATGTTCAATGTTCACACATGACAATGCCTAAATTAGAAAAGGTAAGAAATTTCCCATTATCCTCAGATATAAAATTAACAGTAAAGAGTCTGATGTGAATGCAGGTGACAATTAAAGGAAGAAAAGAAAAGGAGATGACAAAAGGAGGAAATGGAGATAGAAACAGTACAAACGAGCAAAGGTGGAGGCAAGGTGGATGCCTGTCATGGATGAGAACAATACAGAGAGATAAACACAAAACAAGAAAGAAGAATTTTTTACCTCATTTGAATTTGAAAGGGTGCTGAAAAGTTACTGAGCAAAATGGGAAAAAAAAAAAGAGGAGATTCTCTTTGTATTCAGGCATATTTTTGCAGGTGTTAGTGGGGTTTGTGTTAAGAAATTAAGGGCAATCATGAAGAGGAGAGGGACCTCAGGCCTGCGAAAGAAAGGTTAGGGCTTTTAGTTTTGTGGTTCTCTCTGCTTTAGTGTTAGTTTCTTTGTTTATTGAGATGGTGAAAGTTGAGAGCAGCTTTATCCTTCTCACTTCACGTGCATGCCTTTGTCTCTTTACCTTTAAACAAACAAAGCTTCTAAAAACTAGGATTACTGATTTCATTAGCTTTCACTAGTTACTAAGAAATGAAGCTTCTAACAAAACCCAATTCTAATCCTATAGATTAATCATAAAATGGATCCCTAAAAAAGTATAAGGAAAAAATAAAGATTGGTCTAGTTGCATTACACTAAACAATATACAGTATATTTAAATCTACTTGAATCTCCACCATAGAAGTGAATCGAAAGAGATGAAGTCAAAGTACCCTTTTTACAGCGATGCTAAGAAGAAGCAGGGAGGTAGGTGGAATTGAAGAGGCAATAGGACATCTGTAATGGACGGAAGTTTCGATCCACGAGAGAATATATAAAAAGTAAAAGAGCACAAAAGCACATGCTTCTCACTCCCCCCTTCTGGTGCCATGCAAATATGAATGGCTATGATTAACGAAATTAAGTGATTGATGGCTAACTTTGAAATAAGATAGTTAATGATGAATCACTACACTAGTTCGCAAAATAATCTTCAACGGAATGTTCTGAATGAGACTTCAAAGTGCCCTATGTGGCAATGACAACAGGTTAATGGTAATAAATGCAATTCTCCCACCATAATAAAGCCAAAGACTATATTAATGTTCAAGTATAAAGTTCTTTCAGTAAACTTGAACATAGTTCGACTCATTACGAAATGTCTTTGGGCAAAAAGTCAAATATTTGAATCTTTTAACTCTTTAGCTCTCTAATATTATTGCAGTAAAGAAAAAGTGCAAGGCTCTAGTAAACTATGATAAAAGTATGCATCGTGTGAAGTAGTTCCAGAATAGGTATAGCATAGGTGAGGTAGAGTATCCTATTTTTTAATTACGAGTAAACTGTTTTTGTACCATATTCTTCATGGACTTTTGGAGATGCGATTCTAAATCAAGAAGAAAACCATTTGGATATCATTTTTTTTTCTTTCTTTCTAATGTTTTGTTTGGATTTCACTTTCTATTAACAGTAGAGATCGGATTCACCAGAACTTCTCAACTGGACCGCAGTTTGTATGATAAGTGTGAAACCATTATACGAAGCATAATTTGATTAAACCGAATATTTTATGATGGTGGAGCACCGGGAATGGTGTTAGAAATAAGCCGGACTTCATACAGATCATTCTCTCCCTTCTCTGCATAAGTTTTAAGCCAATGTCACGCAAAAATTTGAGTTAACAATGGTAAAAATGACAATGAAAAAAAAGAAGATGAACTATGCAGTGCATAAAGCTCACCAACTTTAGCAGTGATCCCTGGTCCAAAACAAGAAGCAATTTTTGCCTGCAAATTCTATTTAGTTGTGGCTCATCTTTAACAAAATGACTTCGCACAGTTGCAAGTCCGAAGTTTTTTTTTTCTTCATTTAGAATGATAAGAAACACTACCCCCAGCCTGTGTATGCAAAAGTAGAATGCAATAAAGATGGGTTTACAAAAATAGATGGAAAAGCATGAAAAAAAGATTGTTCATATATACAATTGATGCAATTTCAGATTAAATTGTGAAAAAACTTCTATCTGTATTTTTGTCTCTGTCTGATCTTCTTCGAGATAATCAGGTGCAGGATGATCAACTAAAAAAAAAAAGAAAGAAAATATTAGGGGGAAAATGATAACAAGAAGAGAACTTAGTACACTACAATGATACATTGAAAACCTAAAATACAATCCAAGAACAATACTGAAATTCAAATCCATCAAGTAATTCATGCGAGTAACTTAAAAGTCTTACCATGCCGAGATATTGATTGACACAACACTACATCAGACTGAGCATACAACTTCTCCCCTCTTCTAAATGCATATGCATATTATAATCTCTCTCTTAAAAGGTTAACCTCAGCAATTAACTAACAAATAAGGGTTGAAGAATTTGGTCCATCCATAGCACTAAAAGAATAAGTTCATCAAGCATCCATACCTTACTATTACGAATCGTTATACATCGTGACAACTAATTGGCTAGAAAGTAGGATAGAACAGAGGAAATGGACATGACAGCACGTAATATAGAGCCAACAAGAGCAGTAATTGAATGACATCTTGGATGGAATCCCTTATTCTCCAATTAATCTATTCTCCAATAGTTGAACTAAAAAAAATGATCGCAAGAAAGAAAATTTTAAATAACGTCAATTTAGTAACCAGTCCATACTGAAAAATCTGTTTAAATGCCTCATCCAAATGTTGTTCATCTCAATTACGGTACCTATCACACCATCTTACCTAGTGAAAAACATAAGGAAGTGATTAGAAATATGACACAATGTATAAAATATGACCTGTGTACATACAAAATGACTGTATTTGAAAAGAAAAAAAGCCAGTTAAACTCGCAGGTGACCTTATTGAAGTAACAGTCGAAGTCAAACACAAAAGGCAAACTTTTTTTTTCAACCTTTAGGTTGGGGTTCGATTCACTCAAGTCAGAGAAAAAAAATACATCTCAATTGATCTAGTAAAATAATACTTAGCCAAAACGACCAATTTGTACTTCTCAAGCTGTAGTGCCGTATGTGGACAATATGAAATTTCATCAAAAACTGAATTGACTAAATGAAGAAACAAATTTTTTTTAAAAAATTTAAATATAATAGAAAATGGTACATAAAAACAAAAGTTTCGAATGCAAATTCTAATTGATAAACAAAAATATTAGAAGCAGGGGATTTTGAGAGACCTCAAATTCTCCACAGGCAGCTAAAAACAAAACTACCATCTTCCCTTCTCCTATGCCTAGAATGTCTCTCTTCCACCCCTCCTAATTAAGTATAACAACTTCCCATAATTCGGAGCCCGAATTTCTTTTCGTAAAACACTCTAATTACATTTTACTCTTTTGTCACATTTCTCCCTCTCTTAAGTATATATGTACAAGAATGTGGTTCAACAGAACATGCAACCACAAGAGAAAATATATGTACAGCATATTTTACTAAATCGAATTCCAACAAAAAACCTGTTTGAGAAAAGGTGTGGCGCATGTTTCCCTCAGCTTTTGAGCTTCTATATATGTCAAGCATGGCACTGGTTTAAGTTCAGCATACTGCAAAAATAGTCAAAAGCTAGAACAAATTACCTGATTTTCTATACCAATTCTTTTCCTTTTTGGCTAAGATGCATGAAGTTAAGAGAATTTAAGAAAAAAAGAAGCAACTGTACAAGGCCATTTCAGGAAGGAAATAACAAATGAAACATATAAACTGGTTGGACACTCACATGCCACTAATTTTTTATTAGAAAACACCTGATAGAGACTGTTCGGCAATATTTTGAATTGAGATCAGCTACTGAGTTATAACGTATTTTTCACTGCAGAAGTGTGAAAAATAAAAAGTTGTACCTTTAGAGCCATGCCAATAATTGCAAGGGGGAAGCCATATGTTAGCATAATGTCAGACCACTCTGAACCTGGGAGGATATTAAAGTATGCACCGAATCCATAACTGTAGAATGAAAACAGATTAAATATACAAGGTGTAAATTAAGAAACTTTGAGTTTTTTGAATAGGAAACAACTTACGACAACAAAGATATTCCAACACCTAAGCCAATAACACCAAACGAAACCTGTGGAAAAAAGACGTAGAACACCATAAATACAGACCAAACAGAATAAAGAAACAAACATCACAAAGCATTAAGAAAACTTAAAGTATAAATGGAGAGGATATTAACTTGATTCTTTTAGCTAGTAGTAGATAGAAACAACATTCATATTATAAGGAGTACTATTAAAACCAAGAAATAACCCTTCGTGTGCAACTTATAGAAGATCTCCAGTTGAGTACAATTGTATGTGTGGTAGTAACTATAGTAATAGCAATGACCTCAGATTATTAAAATGGCTGTGAACCCTTTTCTAACTTGTCTTCTTTCTAGTATCAAAGCATGGTATCTTGAATCCAAATCTCTACATATATATCATGGACTGGACTTGGAGAGAAGTCTCTATGGTTTCCTTTCTTCTCCTTTTTATTATTATTATTTTAAATTTGTTAGTGTCAAATTAGCTTATGTGTACCTGAAGTAAGTATTCTGATGACACTACACCTCATTCTACAATATTTGAATGTCAGATAAATTTGTAAGAAATTAATTCCTTGACCTGGATAGTCTGAATAAGGTCTTTTAGACCAGTAGGCTATGCACAGTGGTTTCTTTGAGTTCCCTTCTTCACCCTCCTTCAATCGCATATATGATTCTCACGAGAATAACCAAGAGCTCCACATGATAAACGAAAACATCCTAAAGCAGCAAAAATTAACAAGACGATCACATTTTTCCCTAGTACAATTGAAAAACTACTTCTCTCAATCATCGCCTCTCGTTTCTTCACAGCTACTATATCAGCGCATCAAATATAATTGAGAAATTTCAATCCAAGAGCTACGAGAATATTCCAATGCAAATAATCTCAAGAATACATAACCATAGAAAGTTAGAAACGTACGTTGCGAGAACTCGTCGTCGGAAACAACAGCTTTGTCCGGCAAGGCTGATTAGTATCAGCAGCTCAGCCGAGAATGTGAAAGAAAAACGCTTAGGCTTCAGTAGAGAAGTTCTCGGTTCAAAATGGACCAAAAAGTTAGGTCTGCCGTTCGAATTGCCGGCGCCGGGCAGGAAGGTTGCTGAGTAGCGACGAGAGAAACAACGGATTGGCGATTGAGGAAAGAGAATTGGTCGTGAGAACAGAGAGCAGAAGATGGCGAATTTCCAGTCGTCGCCATCCACTGATACTGTGAAATAACGAAGAAGAAAGTGAAGCTTTGGTGGTTACACGATAAAGAATGGAATATGTTTCTCAACCCGCCAATTTACGCTACCTGTGTATTTGGACCAATAAAGTGGGGCACAGTGTTACGTATAAAATAATTTTTTTCATTTTTTTTAATATACACTAATTCAATTTTTTAATGGAAATTGCTTTTTTTTTTTTTTCTTTTTTTTTTTTTGCACAAAATATTTAGTTTATATATTTCTTAAAAAAATTTAAATTCTCAAGTCACAATGTTGTGTCCTCTATTAATATTAACATAACCATTCCACTTTAATTGTTTTTTTTTTATTTAAAATAATTATTTTTATTATTTAAATTAATTTTTACTAATCGCATAATTTCTTTTCAAAATAAAATGTATTATTTGGATTAAAAAAAAAAAATTTAATCGAGATTCTCACATTAATACTAATATAAGTTATTTTTAGTTCATAATTATATCAATACATAATATATGCCAATTAAATTATGAAAAATCTAACTTATAAAAACAAAAAATGTTCATTTATTTTAATTATATCAAATATTAATTAAAATGTTAATACAATGGTTAAACTATTGTATTTTTTAAATAAAAAATTGAATCTATACTATTTAAAATTAATTTTATATACAAAAATTTTATAACTCCATTTATAATAACATGCATCATAAACATCAATTATCATAACCATTCTTACAATAACTTGCACCACAAGAAGTCTTTATAATAATCCACCATTAACCATACCTCACCGTTTATTATAATTCACTGTCTATTATAACCAATTCGGTGCCCAAAACACACTTTAAGTGTCTTCTAATTATGGATGAACCAATCAGATCCATATGATTAGTTAGATTTTTCTTAACCATATTAAATCATTGTTGATATATAAAAAATTGAAATGTATGTTATAGAATAATTAACAAAAAGAAAAACAAATGAGACAAACTAAATGCATAAATATTAAGATATATATTAGTTTTTAGGTTGGAGAGAAATAACAAATTTAAATTAAAAAAATATTAAATAAAAGTACGGTAAATATTGTTTTTTATTGACATTAATTTGTAGTCTCCATCTCCGGGTGGTTGGCTTAGGGACGGGCGTGATCACAACCGTATAGTGTGATCTATTCTAAATAAAAATGTTTTTTATGGACAATAAATTAAAAATAAATCAAATTTTATTAAAATCAAAATTGAAATCTAAACTAAACTATTTAAAAATCGAAATTTGTGCTTAGATTAGATTGGTACGATATCTTGAAATTAAAAAAAAAAAAGTAAAACTAAAATGAAAATTTCCGAAATTTGTGTTATTAACCTATTTTTTATATAAATGTGACCAGTTTTATTTCAAATACCTTACCGATTTTATTATATTTCATTTTTATCTTGGTACGTTTAACTTTGGAATTGTGCTTGTGTGTCGATATTAGTAGATTGATTAATTTAATAGTTAGTCTAATATTTAAATTAATTTATTGAAATATTTATCTTTTGATTGTTTACTACTTATTTTATCATTTTACCTTTGTTTTAGATACATTAAAAAAAAAAAAAAAAAAGTGCACATGAAATTGAATAAAACAAATTCTTTTGGACGAATACAAAACCATGACCATGATATTTAACGCTTACCATCAAACATGTCGATAAACTTAACTCTCATAATCATACTAAAGTTATAATTTAATCAAATAAAAATATAGATAAGACATTTAAATATAGTTTTTAAGAGTTTTTGAAATTAATATTTAGAATGTCAATTTTATTTTGAATATTTAGAAGTAACGAATGCAGTACAAAATGTTTGTTTATAGATAGTTTTTTAAAATATTTAAAATTAATATTTAGAATAAAAATTTTAGTTAAGTATTTAAAAGTAATTAATAATAATTGCAGTAAAAAACTTGAAGATAGTTTTTAAGAATATTTAAAATCAAAATTAATTTTGAGTATTTAAAAGTAATGATAACTTATTTTTATTTAGTTTTAAAATATTTAAAATTAGTATTTATAAAAAAATTTATTTTAAATATTTAAAAATAATAATTATAATAAAAAGCTGATTTCAATAAAATTAATTAAAATTCGAAGAAGATCCAGTAAATAATAATTTTTAAGTCTTCATTCCAAGCTTTCCAAAACTTTTCTTCCAAGTCGATGTGTTATTATATAAATACCAAAAAGATACCTATTCGCCATTTCGCAGAGGCACA
>JBBMEG010000027.1:910549-999935 GCA_037832605.1 Cyclanthera cordifolia
TATATATATATATTTTTTTTTTCCCATTTAGAAAATCCCATTTGCAGCTTTAGCTAGGGAAATCTGAAAACTAGAAGACGCGTGCTTGCTTTTTTCATCAGTGTTGTCACTGATTATTGGCAATTTTAGGCTCTTGTTATGTTGGGTTTGAGTATTAATATCCTCCCAGATGAGTCAACAATGTATACTGTGTATTTTCTGTTATATGATAGATGTTTTTTTTCTTTTTTTTTTAATTTTTATGTTTTTCTGGGTGCTTAATGATTTCATGTGCTTTGTTCTTGTGTTTGCTCGGTGGGCATGTTTTATCGTTGTTTATACATTGTTTTTGTGATATTCGTAAGTGTCTGGTTCTAGTTTACCTGCGGTTTTACTATTCTCACGAGACATAGTGCCGGATTTCAAGTAAATTCATTAGAAACTAATTCCTAGATAGATGACTATCATTGATAGGATTATTTTGTTGAAGTTGTTGGAGCACAAGAAATATTCCATTCCGACGTAAAACAAAATAATCTTCAAAATTTTGGAATGAATCAATGGAAAAACTGGTTAAGGGGTCATTATAATTACGATTTATATCTGATCAGAAGGGCAAAATTACTACCACAAAAATGTCCTCTTTGTCGCTCCATGTATTTTCATTGTTTTTGCACTCTGATGGGAGCTAGTCATGAAATCAATTTTCGTGTCCATTTTTGTTGTCTAGTACGATTTTGTTAGCATCCTACTTTATTTACTTGACTGCTTTCAATTTGCAGGATGGACAATATCTTCGACCATCAGATCCTGCTTATGAGCAAGTACTGGATTCCTTGGCTATGGTTGCTAGACACACACCTGTGCCACTTTTAGAGGCTCTTCTTCGATGGCGAGAAAGGTGCTTCAATCTTCTTAGTCTCCTCTATTTTCTGTTATCTCTCTCTTAAGGACAACTTTTTTGCATGCCCTTCTCTGTTATCATTCTCTTAAGGACAACTTGTAATTCCCTTGTTTGAATTGAGTCGGTTTTTGATCATCTCTCTTCTAATATATCATTCTATTAATGACATTATTTTATCTATAAAAAATTAGGAGAAGGTGTGTGAAAGAGTGAGAGATCATGGAGCTAAAGTAGATTGGGGGAGGGAATAATTAGAAAAAACTATAGCTGTTCCTTTATATTTCTTTTACAATTTCTCATTTTCCCCTCATTTGCAGTGAGTCTCCGAAGGGCGCAAATGATGCATCTACTTTCCAAAGAAAGGTTTGCTTATTTTGCGTGAATTGTTTAAAATAAATGTTGTTGTTTGATAGATTTGTGACCGCAATGCCAATGGGAAGTGTCCAATCCTCTTTGTGGTTGTGGGTTGCCTTTAATTCTTGATGATTCTTGCCAATTGATATTTTAATCAGCTTAAATGCTTCAAAATGTCAGTGAACTTATGTCGTATTGAGCTATCAAAGGCAAATAAATATAACTTCTGTTATCTGGTTAACTTTCAATATTTAACAGTATGTTTCACTATACTTTTTCAGTGGGAGTGTCATCTTCTCTATGTATTTTTCTTGGCTATCAAAACTAACTATCCACATATGCTCCTTTGTGGCTTATTTTACGTAACGGTTGGATCCTTCATTTCTTTCAACGGTTGGTGTATTGAGTAATGTTAAATCACCAACAACCGAAAATCTTAAGCTAATAGGTTGAAATAAATTTAAATATAACAACTAATAATCCTCTTACTTGTGGACTTGAAAATTTAAAAATGTTCAACAAGTAAAAATCAACACTAATTTGAGATGAAATGACTTGATAGAGGCTTGGATAAGTACAAGGTATGTCTGCAAAGGGTGGCGCGGTGGTCAAAAGCTTGGGCTTTGAAGATGTGCTCTCCTGTGGTTTCATTTCTTCGATGTCTCTTGATGCTTGACCTAGGAATGAGCGTGGTTACCTTGAAAGTTTCGATTTCTCAATTTCCAAAAAAAAAAAATAAAGTCAAGATATAATGAATTCAATATAGATACTCTATCTTGAAAATTTTAACAAGATAATTTATCGAATTAAGCTAGAGAAAAATCAGTGTTTTCACTGATTACCTCAAAGTGAGAGGTGTTAAATAGGCGAGACCTGAGTGAACAAAAGCGCAATGCCCTTCAACCCTTTTGGAACGAGCAGGGGAAGAGCTAGACTTGATGTATAGCTAAATAATATATTAGGCATAAATTGATATTTAAAACACATTTTTATTCTCAGGAAAATTTCAAATTCATGCAGAATCGTACTAAAAAGTAAAAAGTAAAAATAATAAACCACATTAATAATAATAATAATTATTATTTTAAAAGTGAATTATGTTATTATAAGGTATACCATACATATTAAATTGTTATTTGTAAAAAAAATTCAAGTTAACTAAAAGTATAAAAAGTAAATACGCGCATGTGAACACTCTCATATATATATTTGAAATAGAAGTTAAACAAATTCAATATCCTTAAAAGAGACTTTGCATGATTGTTGTACATGTACTTCTTCGTGAGTTAATTCTAGGCTATTTTGTGGATATTAAGTTAGCATATTGATAGATAAATAAAACTTTAAAGAAGGCACATATCTGGCCTGAGGCGAAGGCGATATTGTATGCAAAATGGCGAGAAAAGGCGAGGGACTAATCAAAGGCGCTCCCCTTGGTTTTTTTAGAGGCGCAATACTGCTTATGTGCGAGAAGATGACCATAGGCGAGGAAAGGTGATGACCTTTAAAAGTGAGAAAAATAAACAAAATAGAACTACAAATTACACAAATACCCTAACTATAATATAACTTTCAACCATAGGAAAATTCTCATTTAATTTTCTTTATTGGTTGGCTTGAGGGCAATCCATCTTATCATTCATTCTCATCTTGGTGTAACGTGTTTGCATTTTTCTTGGCTTGAACTTCTATATTTTGTTTTTCTGTTGTATGTTAATTTGATAACAAAACAAATATTATCTTCAATATAGAGAGAAGGAATATTCTCATGTTCACCTGTTCCTCTTGTGAGTGCTTTAAATTTAAGTACTATTCATTTTTGCTCAGTAGGTAAGATTTCCAAATAGGGTTTCGTCTTTTTTCTTTCAAAATAATTCGTTTGAATTGGGTAATGTTCTTGATATTTCTGCTTCAAAATCCCTTGTTTGGAGATGTTATGTATAGAAACTTGGAAGTTATAATGATATGCTTTCTTGGGGTTTAGCTTGCAGTTGAGTGCATATTTTGCTCAGCATGTATTCGCTTTGTGGAGTGCTGCCCTCAGGAAGGACTTACTGGTTTGCACACCCTTCTATTGAATTTATTTATTTTTTTTCTTTTGTTGCTAATTGGTAGCGGTTTATCATTGTAGAGAAGCTTTGGTCTGGACTTGAAAACTTTGTTTTTGATTGGCTAATCAATGCTGACAGGTAAGGTTGCTTTGGCTTTATTAATGAACAATCCAGTTTTATTTTCTTTTTCTGGTATAGATTTAACCTTTTATTAAAATAAATATATCAGTATGAATATTTAGTAATTGTTTGACTTACGATGAAATTGCCCTTTGTTCTTGAAATTTTCATATTTAAAGTGGTAAGCTTTATTTTTTCAAATTTTTGTATACTCTGTGAGTCGTGGTTGCTTGATTTTTGATTATTTCTTGCGCTACACTGTACGTATAGAAACTTTGTTGTTTCTATTGTAATTGTTTGCAAATGCTTTGATACTAACGGTAGGAGTCCGGTAACTTTCAACTTTTTGATAATCAATGAAGTGGAAACTTTGTGTTTCTTGTCAAACAAAAAATAAGTAATACAATTTATGACATTGAACTTATACTTGCATCTCATAGACCACATAATAAGATAGTTTTATTAGATTTATTGCACATATGGGCTTGTGCATACATACCTTTTGTTTTCTTTATGAAAAGGTTCAAAATTTGTGGTTAAATGTCATTGCAGGGTCGTTAGCCAGGTTGAATATCCCTCATTAGTTGATTTGCGAGGGCTTCTCTTGGATCTTGTAGCACAACTTTTAGGTGCCTTATCTCGCATCAGGTAAATAATTTTGTTCTAACATTTGAAACTTATTTGAATTGCACTTCTTACATGTAATATTTATAATATGATTGTAAAGTTTATATCATAGCATTGGAGTTCTACCTTTTTGTTTTTATTATAAGCTTGTTCTGCCATGCACTTCTCTCTCCTTCAAGAATTTATGTTCATAGTCTTGTACTTCAGTTAAAAAGGGGTAAAAATATTTATGCTCTCTTGTATTATTATTTTCAGGTTTAGTTCTGTGACTGAACGCTTCTTCATGGAACTCAATACTCGTAGGATAGACACCAGTGTTGCACGAAGTGAAACTCTTAGTATCATCAATGGGATGCGTTACCTTAAGCTTGGGGTAATATATATAGCTTATTTTTATGCAAAGTTGTATAGAGATTATAATATCACATCAACTTCATTCTTAGGTTAAAACAGAGGGTGGACTGAATGCATCTGCTTCCTTTGTGGCTAAAGCTAACCCTCTTAATCGTGCTCCACATAAGCGCAAAAGCGAGCTTTATCATGCCCTCTGCAACATGCTTTCAAACATCCTTGCTCCTCTGGCAGATGCAGGGAAAGGTCAATGGCCACCTTCTGGTGTTGAACGTGCACTTAACTTATGGTATGAAGCCGTTGGACGAATTCGAGCACAGTTGATTTATTGGATGGATAAACAGAGCAAACACATTACTGTAAGTGGGCTTCATATTTCACCTCCCTGTAAGAAAGTTTATATTTCATTTTCATTCACTATATTAAAGTTATAAAGTTGGATTGGAGTTTTTTTGTTTTTCTGTTTTGGCTCTTTTGACATGCATGTCGTGTTTTGTTGGTCTTTTTGTATCTAATGCCATTCTTGATGAAAAAAAAACGTTCCATCTGAACATTGATGATACATTGTTAGGAGACAAGTATATGATTGGATAATATTTCTAACAATCAGATACAATAAAAAGAACTGGCTGTTAATAAGATATTTTCCATAATTGATGAGCTTGTTGTCTCTGGAAATAACCTAGCAATTTTGATTGGCTAGATATTTTTGACGTCATAATATTTTGTATTTAATATTAGTTGACATAATTAAATTTACCCCAACTTATCAGTTTAAACTTTTAGGTTGATTGGTGATTTACATAATTCAACATGGTGTCAAAGTAGAGGTCCTGAGTACGAGTCTCTGCCGAGTCGTTTCCTTCCTAAAATGAATTTCACTTGTAGGCATTTATCAATTTCTAAAATCCACTAGTGAGGGGAGTAGAAGTTGACATAATTAAATTTACCCCAACCTATCAGTTTAAGCTTTTAGGTTGATTGGTGATTTACATAATTCAACAATTATCATATTAACATTCTTCTTTGTATCCAAAATCATGCATGCTTTCCTCTTGTACTTCACATAATTTGTTCTTTGGTTTTAGGTTGGTTATCCGTTGGTTACTCTTCTTCTCTGTCTTGGTGATCCTCAAATATTTCACAACAACTTAAGCCCCCATATGGAGCAACTCTACAAGCTTCTTAGAGTAAGTTTCATTTACGTTTGAATTTAGGAAGTGAATGATTGACTACAACAAATTCTAATAAGAACCTCGGTTCTTCTTCAATGTTCAATGGAAGAAAAGTTTCTCAGTATGTTTGAAAAGAAACTGAAGATGACATCCTGTTTCCATCTCTCAAATTTATGAAACGTTAGTTTGATTGTGCAGGACAAGAATCATCGATTTATGGCCTTGGACTGTCTTCATCGGGTTTTAAGGTTCTACTTAAGTGTTCATGCAGCTAATCAAGCCCCAAATCGTATATGGGACTACTTAGACAGTGTGACATCTCAACTTCTTACAGTTCTAAAGAAAGGATTGCTTACTCAAGATGTTCAACATGATAAGCTAGTTGAATTTTGTGTGACTATTGCGGAACATAATCTTGATTTTGCAATGAACCACTTGTTATTGGAATTATTAAAACAAGACAGTTCTGGTGAGGGAAAAGTTATTGGTCTACGTGCTCTCCTTGCCATTGTTACGTCTCCTTCGGGCCTGCACACTGGCTTGGAGATATTTAGAGGTAACCAACTAGTTTTAAAGCCTTTGAACTTGTCAAAAAGTATATTGTTTGATCTAATCAACTTTGCTGCATCAGCAGGTCATGATATTGGCCACTATATTCCTAAGGTGAAGGCTGCAATTGAATCAATTTTAAGGTCTTGTCATAGAACCTACAGTCAGGCTCTTCTAACTTCTTCAAGGACCAACATTGGTAATTTGTTTTCTAAAGTGCTTCAGTTTGAAGGCAAACAATAGAATGAAAAAAGGATGAAATGTGAATCTAGCATTATCATTATTATTATATACATTTTAAAAGCTTCATTATAGTTATGCTTCAGGTTTTCGAGGAAAAGCTGTCTTAAAAAACATGAACAGACCTGTATTATGTAGTAGATTTGATATTTTTATTTGTGAAAATATGACTGATTTAACTCCTCCAGTATGTAAGAAATCTTCCATCTTGATAAACCCATAAAAAATCTAACAAAAAATAAACCAAATTTAGTTTTAAGGAACAAAATTTCCTCAAGTCCAGTTCAAACAATTTAAAATTTTTATTATTATGTTCATATAACATATTTCAAAGATATGGCTAAAAACATTTCATTTGAGTATCTGAATGTTGCAAACTATTAGGAACTTGGATAGGATGTAATATTATTGCATGCTGCCAGAAATCTTTTTTTGATAAAGTTAGGAAATTTAATTTCTCCTTGGTGGAATTGTTCATATAAGAAAGGAGGAGAAAGTTAATTGGGAATGAAAAAAAGCATATTTGTATGAAGTTAGTTTGGGTGTTAAACAATTGAAGATTAGGACCTCACTGAGGTGCATACCTAGGAGAGCCTGCTTTACTCAATAATAGATAAGATGTCAAAAGGTGCATGGGTCCTTACATGTATTGCATAATGAACACCGTAACACTACAGTATAGTTGAACACCTTAATGCTATAGTATAGTTGAACATCTTAATGCTACATTATAGGTGGGCATAGTTCTTTTTTTAGAGTTGAATATTTCCTACTCAAGTTGTAATATTATACTTTTGATAGTTGAATACTTCTCGTTTTATCTTCTTTTTCCTATATTCAAGTATCTAGCCTTTCAATATAAAAAATATGTAGTTATTTTGAAGGGAAAAATTGAAATGAATTATTCTCTTCCTAGATTCTGTGACAAAGGAGAAGTCCCAAGGACATCTATTTCGGTCAGTCCTGAAGTGTATACCATATTTGATAGAAGAAGTTGGAAGGAGTGATAAAATAACTGAGATAATACCTCAACATGGAATTAGTATTGATCCTGGTGTTCGGGAAGAAGCAGTTCAGGTACTGAACAGGATAGTAAGATATCTTCCTCATCGTCGCTTTGCTGTAATGCGAGGTATGGCTAACTTCATCTTAAGGCTTCCTGATGAATTTCCACTTCTTATTCAAACATCACTGGGGCGCTTGCTGGAACTTATGCGATTTTGGAGAGCTTGTTTGATTGAGGACCGTTTGGAAAATGAGGTGCATGATGAAAAGCGTACAGTTCAAAGAACTGAAGGGTTCAAGAAGCCATCATTTCATCAGTCGGGAGAAGCAGTTGATTTTCGTGCTTCTGAGATTGATGCAGTCGGTTTGATCTTCCTTAGTTCTGTGGATAGTCAAATTAGGCATACAGCATTGGAGTTGTTGCGCTGTGTTCGTGCCTTGCGGAATGACATTCAAGACCTTGCAATGCTTGACCAACCAGATTATACTCTTAAATATGATGCTGAGCCAATATTTATTATAGATGTTTTAGAGGAGCATGGGGTATTTTTCTTGTAATGTTTTTTGCACTTCCCAGCTGTTCCTTTTCACTTCACTCATGGAACTGCAAGGATCTCAAACTTGTTTTTTGGAAACCACAGGATGACATAGTTCAAAGCTGTTACTGGGATTCAGTGCGCCCATTTGATTTGAGGAGAGAATGTGATGCAATTCCTCCAGATGCTACTCTTCAGTCCATAATATTTGAAAGCCCGGATAAGAACAGGTGGGCACGTTGTCTCAGTGAGTTGGTTAAGTATGCTTCTGAGCTATGTCCAAGTTCTGTACAGGAAGCAAGGTAAATTGTGTTTTTCCCAAACTGTGATCTTACCCTCTTATGTATATGTGATTTGATGATCAACGTTGGATGTTTCTGCTCTAGTATATGTTTAATAAACACTATTTTGGCTGGCAGGGTTGAGGTGTTGCAACGTCTTGCTCATGTCACACCGTCTGATTTAGGTGGAAGGGCTCATCCATCCCAAGATTCAGACAACAAATTGGATCAGTGGCTAATGTATGCTATGTTCTTGTGTTCATGCCCGCCAGCTCCCCGAGAAAGTCCCGTCTCAGGAAAAGCCAAAGAACTTTATCACTTTATTTTCCCTTCAATAAAGTCTGGATTAGAAGCTCACGTGGTTAGTACATTTTCTAGACAAAATTTCTGCCTCAACTTTATTTTTTTCTCTTGCTAAAGGTTTGAAAATTGTTAATATTGATTTTGTAAGTTGTTTGGTTTTCAATAACCAACTACATTATCTTTTATAAGTTGTTTCTCTCACTTATGGGTTTTTCTCTCATTTCCTTTTCTTCTAACTCAGTATGCAGCCACCATGGCTCTTGGCCACTCACATTTGGAAGCATGTGAATTAATGTTCAGCGAGCTAACATCTTTTATCGATGAGGTTTCCCTGGAGACCGAGGGAAAGCCAAAATGGAAGGTATTATCCAAGATTAAATCAAAGAACATATTTTTTATTAAATGGCATTTTCACTTTTTTTCGTTGTTTGGTTTTCTTTTTACTCCATTTGGGAGTTTGGATCCTTATTTTTCTTTCTTTTCATCAATCAATGAAAGTTGTGTTTCTTTAAAAAATATTAGGGGCATACTTGTAGAGCTCGAGACAAGTGTATCAGGTTCTTCTTCCTTTTTTCTGTTTGACATCTGGTAGTTGTCCTGTTATTGTGAATCGTAGTCTGATTTTGTTAATTATTTTCCCTGAAATGAAACTACTCAGGTGTTTTGATGTCAAAGTTTCTTCTTGTGTTGACGAACTGTCTTGCATACTTGCAGAGCCAAAAACCACGCCGTGAGGAGCTTCGTACACATATTGCAAATATTTACCGTACAGTTGCAGAAAAAATTTGGCCTGGCATGCTGGCTCGTAAATCAGTTTTTCGTCGGCATTATCTCAAGTTCATTGATGATACAACCAAACAAATCTTAACAGCACCTATGGAGAGCTTTCAGGAAATACAACCTCTTCGTTATTCACTTGCTTCTGTACTGAGATCTCTAGCCCCAGAATTTGTTGAGTCAAGGTCAGAGAAGTTTGACCTTAGAACTAGAAAGCGGCTATTTGATCTTCTACTCTCTTGGTCTGATGAAACAGGTGGCACATGGGGCCAGGATGGTGTAAGCGATTATAGACGTGAGGTAGAACGTTACAAATCTTCTCAGCATGCTCGGTCGAAAGATTCTGTTGACAAGATTTTATTTGATAAAGATCTTAGTGAACAAATTGAAGCAATCCAGTGGGCTTCCATGACTGCTATGGCTTCACTCTTGCATGGACCCTGCTTTGATGATAATGCTAGGAAAATGAGTGGCAGGGTCATTTCTTGGATAAATAGTCTGTTTATAGAACCTGCACCCAGGGCTCCATTTGGTTACTCACCAGCTGATCCTAGAACTCCATCTTACTCTAAATCTGTAGAAAGCGGCCGTGGCACTGCTGGCCGTGATAGGCAAAAGGGGGCTCACAATCGCGTTTCTTTAGCAAAATTGGCTTTAAAGAATCTCCTTCTTACAAATTTGGACCTGTTTCCTGCTTGCATTGATCAGGTACATTCTCTAATATCTTATATGATGCACTTTTTGTCTTGTTAAAACTTACATTAGAGTTCTCTTTTGAAGCCTATAATTGAAAAGGAAGTTCTGGATAGGATGTGTCTAAATCCATGCAGTTCGTAAAGATTTTTGTGGTCTCAAAAAGAAAATTGGGATGCACAAGGTTAAGGCTATACTTTAGATAATGCTCTAATATGAGCTTCAAATGTTGCATGGTCTTTGGAAGTTGAGGTGGTGCTTAAATTATTTCTAACTAGATGAATTCTCTTGTGGTGCTTAAGATTTTTTTTTTCTTAAGATTTTTTTTTTCAACCACCACACTATGATAGAGTTGAGCCTTAGAAGGGTTCATGAATATTAGAGGGGCATATAAGAAAATAGTTAAAGAGTTTGTTAGGGATTTTAGTTATAAATAGAGAAGTTGTGAGACACACTGTGATTGGGTTGAGCCTTAGAAGGGTTCATGAATATTAGAGAGGCATATAAGAAAATAGTTAGAGAGTTTGTTAGGGATTTTAGTTATAAATAGAGAAGTTGTGAGAGGGGAAAAGTAGGCATATTTTGAGTGAAAACTTGTGGGCTCAAGCGAGTATTCTCTAGAGAATGGGAGTTTCCAAGTACCTACAATTACTTAGGTAGTTTGTATTTTTTTTACCTTTTATCTTTTATATATCAAGTATGGATTGATGTCTTGTCTGGATCCTATCACATTGTTATAGTATTGTTTTTTTAAAAAGAAAACACATTGTTATAATATTAATACACCACAAGGCAGCTTTAATTTTTAAAATTAAAAAAATCAGTTTTTTCAAATAAATTTGACACATGGATTGAGTAATTTGAGTTTACATACAAAATTTGAAGAGCATGGATTCCTGTCTTCCTAAATGCCCTGTTCCATCCCTCCCATCTTTTTATTAGCTAATCACATTCTGTGGTATTCTTAACCTCTGTATGATTTGCTCATATCATCACATCCTACACTATTGGTTTGAAATATTTTTTTTCTTCTATGATTTGATTGTGCATTTTTGTTTTTCTAAGTTTGAAGTTTTGTTTCATTGATGTTAATTGCCTATTTTTTCTTTTCAGTGCTACTACTCCGATGCTGCCATAGCTGATGGTTACTTCAGCGTGCTGGCAGAAGTTTATGTGCGACAAGAGATACCAGAATGTGAAATCCAAAGGCTCTTGAGCTTAATTTTATACAAGGTGGTGGACCCTAGTAGACAAATTCGTGACGATGCTCTTCAGATGCTTGAGACTCTTTCTGTTCGCGAATGGGCTGAAGATGGCACAGAGGGGCCTGGGAGCTATCGAGCAGCTGTTGTTGGCAACCTTCCCGATTCATACCAACAATTTCAGTACAAGCTCTCTTGTAAACTCGCTAAAGATCACCCTGGATTGAGTCAACTTCTTTGTGAGGAGATAATGCAAAGGCAACTTGATGCAGTTGATATCATAGCTCAACATCAGGTTCTAACGTGTATGGCTCCATGGATTGAGAACCTTAATTTCTGGAAACTCAAAGACTCAGGTTGGAGTGATAGACTTCTTAAAAGTCTTTATTATGTAACTTGGCGGCATGGGGATCAGTTTCCTGATGAAATAGAAAAGCTCTGGAGCACGATTGCTAGCAAACCAAGGAACATAAGTCCTGTTCTGGATTTCTTAATCACAAAGGGAATTGAAGATTGTGATTCCAATGCATCTGCAGAAATAAGTGGTGCTTTTGCCACATATTTCTCTGTTGCCAAGCGGGTGAGTTTGTACTTGGCGCGGATATGTCCTCAGCGTACTATTGATCACCTGGTCTACCAATTATCCCAGCGCATGCTAGAGGACAGCATCGAGCCCATTGGTTTAGTTTCCAAGGGGGATTTAAGTGGGAACTTTGTATTGGAATTCTCTCAGGGGCCTCCATTGGCCCAAGTTAGTTCGGTTGTTGACAGCCAACCGCACATGTCACCACTACTTGTACGTGGATCCCTTGATGGTCCGCTCAGAAATACTAGTGGGAGCTTAAGCTGGAGGACTGCTGGTGTAACAGGCCGAAGTGTATCTGGCCCTCTAAGTCCAATGCCTCCTGAGTTGAATGTTGTTCCAGTGAATGCAGGCCGCTCAGGCCAACTACTTCCCGCTATAGTAAACATGTCCGGTCCTTTGATGGGTGTTAGAAGTTCTACAGGAAGTATACGTAGTCGCCATGTCTCTAGAGATAGTGGTGATTATCTCATTGACACACCAAACTCTGGCGAAGATGGGCTTCATTCTGGGGTTGCTGCACATGCGGTGAGTGCTAAAGAACTACAGTCTGCACTACAGGGTCATCAACTACACTCTCTAACACATGCTGACATAGCATTGATCCTCCTTGCTGAAATTGCATATGAGAACGATGAAGATTTCCGTGAGCACTTGCCATTGCTTTTTCATGTCACCTTTGTTTCAATGGATAGTTCAGAAGACATTGTTTTAGAACATTGCCAGCAATTACTTGTTAATTTACTATATTCTCTTGCCGGTCGACACTTGGAGCTTTATGAAGTTGAAAACAATGATGGAGAGAACAAGCAACAGGTTGTGAGCTTGATCAAGTATGTTCAGTCAAAGCGTGGAAGTATGATGTGGGAGAATGAAGATCCATCTGTTGTGAGAACTGAGCTTCCTAGTGCAGCACTTCTCTCTGCGTTGGTTCAGAGCATGGTGGATGCGATATTCTTCCAAGGTGATTTACGAGAGACTTGGGGATCGGAGGCACTGAAATGGGCCATGGAGTGTACATCACGACACCTTGCCTGTCGCTCACACCAAATATATCGTGCATTGCGGCCGAGTGTTACAAGTGATACTTGTGTGTCTCTTCTTCGATGCCTACATAGATGTCTGGGAAATCCGGTACCCCCTGTATTAGGGTTTATTATGGAAATATTGTTAACCTTGCAGGTAATGGTAGAGAATATGGAGCCTGAAAAGGTGATACTCTATCCTCAACTCTTCTGGGGGTGTGTGGCTATGATGCACACAGATTTTGTTCATGTATACTGCCAGGTTCTTGAGCTCTTCTCTCGTGTGATTGATCGTTTATCATTTTGGGACAGAACAACAGAAAATGTACTCCTTTCAAGCATGCCTCGTGATGAACTTGATACTAATGACAACATCGGGGACTTCCGGCGAATTGAATCTAGAATGGGGTATGAGCTGCCTCCGTCCACTGGGAATCTTCCAACGTTTGAAGGGGTGCAACCTCTTGTACTTAAAGGGCTAATGTCAACCGCTAGTCATGGTGTCTCAATAGAGGTTCTTTCCCGAATTACAGTGCACTCATGCGATTCCATTTTTGGGGATGCAGAAACGAGACTTCTGATGCACATCACAGGCTTACTCCCATGGCTTTGCTTGCAGCTCAGTAAGGATCCATTGAAAGGACCAACTTCGCCACTTCAACAACAACATAAAAAAGCATGTTCAGTTGCATCTAATATTTCTATCTGGTGTCGAGCGAAGTCACTGGACGAATTAGCTACTGTTTTTATGGCGTACTCTCGAGGCGAGATCAAAAGTATTGAAATCCTTCTTGCTTGTGTCTCCCCTCTACTTTGCAACGAGTGGTTTCCAAAGCACTCGGCACAGGCTTTCGGGCACTTGCTACGCCTACTGGAGAAAGGGCCAGTTGAATACCAGCGTGTAATACTGCTAATGTTGAAGGCATTGCTCCAACATACTCCTGTAGATGCTTCCCAAAGCCCGCATATGTATGCGATCGTCTCACAGTTGGTGGAGAGCACATTGTGTTGGGAGGCATTGAGTGTCTTAGAAGCTCTTTTACAGAGTTGCAGTTCAATGACAGGTTCATACCCAAATGAATCAGGGTCCTTCGAAAATGGACTCAGTGGATTCGAGGACAAGATTCTTGTTCCTCAGACGTCATTTAAAGCTCGCAGTGGTCCTTTACAATATGGTATTATATCCGGACCAAGTTCCATTCCTGCATCCGGGGTTTCGAATGAATCAGGACCCTCACCAAGAGAAATAGCTCTGCATAATACTCGTCTTATACTCGGGCGAGTACTTGATACCTGCATACTAGGAAAGCGGAGAGACTATAGAAGGTTGGTTCCTTTCGTTTCAAGTATTGGGAATCCATAACTGAATGTCTCTGTAAGTTATTTCTTTTCATGTAAAGGCAATGTATATACACATCAAGAAGTAGTTTTGTAGCTAGTTTCTGCTTTGAATTATATTTTGCAGTTCGTCAATCAATGATCCTTTACATTTATAGGTTATTTTTAAGCTCCCTAAATGTAAGTATATTTTCTTCCGTACAATGTTAATTTCTTTCCATTTTTTGATCCCCGGATTTATTTTTAGGGTAAATTATAAATGTCATCTATATGATTTGAAGAAAGTTAGAGCTTAGTCTATATCGTTTAAAAATCTAAAATTTAGTCACGAATTTAGTCCTTGTAGTTTGAAAAAGCAGAACTAGTCCATGTGGTTTGATAAAATCTAAAAAAACAGTTAATGTTATTCGTACATCATAAATGAATTAAGTGTGTAGATGTAACTTTTGATATATGAAATGCTAAGTTTTTTTGCTCAATCAGTTACTTACTCACACTCTCATCATTAAAGACATATATAACTAATTTCTACAAATTTTATTCATCAATAATTATGAACAACATAGACTATTTGTTTTTAAAATTTTATCAAATCTTAGAGACTAAATTCTAATTTTTCAAACTAGAGGGATTAAATTGTAGATTTCTCCAAACTATAGAGATTAAAGTTTAAATTTTTAAATCATAGAGAATAAACTCTAATTTTCTTCAAATCATAGAGACTATATCTGACTAAGCTCTAACTTTTTTCAAATCATAAAGACTAGATCTATAATTTACCCTTATTTTTACCTTATGAATAATTCGATAAAAACCAATGCTATGGGGCTAACATTGATGTTAGAACACCAACAAGAGGATTTGTTCAACTGGTATGTGTCCATGATTTAAAAACATCGTTGATTTCAAATCTTTTCATCTCTAATATTTGATGAACTTATAATCAAAACATTGATGTTAAAACATTTGACAAACATTGTCACCAATGATAGGTCGATCTTAGTTGCCGTTTCTTTTTGTTTACTCATTAGATTTTTTGTTTTTGTTCCCTTGTAATATTTGGGTCTATTATTAAATAAGCAAAATCTCTACATAATATCAGAGTCTAAACTTTTTTTTCTATAACGACTCTCTTGTCGCACACTTTATTTTCTCTATTTGTTCTTGCTCAATGAATCCTGAGTAGGAGTGGAAGACCACAAGCTTTATTGATACAATCTTATACTTCTAGAAAATGTTTGGATGTGAAATTGTTGAACGAATGTTTTGAGTGATTATAAATGATAAGTTGTTTGAATGCTTAGAAATTTGTGTTTTAGTAATATTTTGTTTGGATGTAATTATTTGTAAACATGTTTCGGTTAAAAAGTTTGTTTAGATAATAATTTTTGTAAAAGAATGGTAAACAATAGTTCATTTGAATGTAAGTAGAAATCAATTATTGTTTTGAGTGGTTAGAAATGAGCAATTTATTGAGTGATTATGATTTTTCACTTAAGTGTGATTATTTGAAGAGAAGTTAAAAAAATTTCATTTGTAATAAATCTATTGGATTTTTCGTTAGACCATCTTGAGATGAGATTAAAGTCCTCCGCCAGCATAGAATGGATTGGTTGTAGCTCATAATTCACACAACATATATATATACACACACATATATATATACACACACACACAAATATATACACATACATATATATATATATATATCGAGTATTTTTTTCCTTCCTTTTTTTTAACTAAAAATCTACTTGATACTAAATTTGAACCTTATAGTTCTAATTACAAAATTTCAAAAAAATTTAAAATAAAAATAAATTAAATTGTATGATAATTATTTGTTAAAGGTTACAAATGTTGCTGCATAATTAGTAACATGAGGTTTCAACAAAAGTTTGTTAGAACCTTATAAATCTTCATATCATTTGTTGAGAGCTTATGCATTAGATCCATTGCACATTTGGGATTTGTTTGCGTCACTGCTTCAGAATCTGCTTCCCATCACCAAGGAAAGTTTTACTTTTCCAACTCTAAATTGCTCTTCACATTCCTTCACCAAAGTTTTAGAGGACAAAATTTTACTTTTCCTTGGCATAACGCCTTCCAAGAAATCCCACTTAACTAAGGAAGAAGCAAAGATATCCATACTTAGCAAAGATAGTTGCCAAGTAATGATCCTAGATTTACATTTCCAGTTGCAATTTCAATAGCAAGTTGATGTTAATGGTTAACAATTGAATTCTCATCATTTTCATCACTAACATTAAGAAAAGCCAGAGAATTTGACATCTTGATGTCCATTTTCTTCAACCTCCTCTACATGTATGGTGTTTGTATCAGGTGCATAACCAGCCCATCTCATATCACAAATCAGAAAATCGAGCAGCTCGTAGATGTTTTCGCATTTCGGGTGTGCTTTCTCGCAAACAAGAAATGTGTGTACTTCATCCTTTACCTCAATCCAGCTGCAACCTGGCTCCTTTTTCAATCTGTAAGATCTCATTGTTTGTCTCATCTTTGATACTTGTTCCCACATGCCTGCATCAGCATAGATATTTGAAAGAAGGGTGTAAGCAGATGAGTCTTCTGGATCCATTTGCAAAAGTGAACCAGCTGCCTTTTCTGCAACTTCTACATTTCCTTGAATTTTGCACACACTCAGCAGAGTTCTCCATATAATTGCGTCGGCTTCGAATGGCATGTTCCGAATGAGCTTTAATGCATCTTCTATTTGGCCTGATCTCCCTAGAATGTCCACCATACATGAGTAGTGCTCCAGTTGGGGTTCTAAAGCATATATACTTGTCATTTTGTGAAAATAAGAGAGGCCCTTTTTGGCATTCCCTACATGTGAACAAGCTCGAAGGACCGAAACAAAAGTCGCATGGTTTGGTTTTATATTCGCAAGTAGCATATGATCAAAAATCTCAAGCGCCTCTTCTCCAAGACCATGGTGGGCACATCCACAGATCAAGGCATTCCAGGTCACAGAATCCCGCTTAGGTGCTTTCTGAAACATAAGAAGAGAATCACGCATAGTTCCACATTTCGAGTACATATCAACAAGAGTGCTGGTTATATAGGCATCCGATTGCAATTCCAGCTTGATAATTTGTGCATGGATTTGCTTTCCCAGTCCAATAGTAGCCAAGTTAGCACAAGTATCGAGAACAGTTGCATAGGTAAAGTTGTCAGGTTCAACACCCATTTCCAACATAATAGAGAAAAACCTTTGTGAATCTTCACTTTTCTTTTGCAGAGAGAATCCTGAAATGATTGCATTCCATGAAACCATCGTTTGTTCTTCAAGTCGGTAATGGATCTTTTCTGCTTCTTCCATCACTCCACACTTACAGTACATATCAACAAGAGCACTTCCTACAAACATGTCCAGACCCAATCCAGATTTGATAATCCTGCCATGTACCTCCATGCCAGTATTGTAAGCTTGATGACCTGCACAAGCTTTTAAAACACTACCATACGTGAATTCATCAGGTTCCATCTTCGAACGTAGCATTGTAGCGAAATGTGCAAGTGTTTCCAAGTCGCTTTCGTTCTGCTCACAAGCTGTAATAATAGCATTCCAAGACACCGCGTCCTTTATTTCCATTTCATCAAACATGAAAGAAGCCCCGACTAAAGCCCCGCATTTTCCATACATATCCAGGATGGCATTGGCAACACAAATATTGGACGATAAGTTAGACTTAATGGCTAATCCATGTAGCTGAAGCCCCTCGAAGTGCCCTTTGATTGCCGAAGCTGAACTTAAAGCACCAGAAAGAGATATTTCATCAAAACTGAATCCAGTCTTCTGCAACTGAAGAAATAGCTTTAAAGCTTGAGACCCTTGCTCATTTCGAGCATACCCAATTATCATGGCGTTGTAAGATTGCAAAGTATGGTCTGGTAACAAGCTAAACAGCTTGAGAGCATCAGACATGTTGTCACATTTAGCATACATATCCATAGTAGCAGTTCCTACAACAACATCAGATCCAAAGTCAGTCTTTAATGCATGGCAATGCAACTGTGTACCTAATCTAGAGGCAGATAATCCTGCACAAGACCTAAAGACACTAGCATAAGTAGATTGACTCACCCCAATTCCCCTAATCTGCATTTCTTTAAATAGTTTAAGACCCTTAATCAACTGATCATTCTGAACACAGCCTGCAATTGCAGCACTCCATGAAACCCAATTTTTATTTGGCAATTCAGAGAAAACACCAAGCGAATCCTCTAATTTGTTACACTTAGCATACATATCCACTAGAGCACTACCAGTCACAACATCACAATCAAAACCCATTTTTACTGCAACACCATGAACCTGAATTCCCAGAACATGATCTTCCAACAAAGAGCAAAGTTTTAAAGAAACCGCCAGCGTAGTTTGGTCAAACATAACTCCCATTTCTCTCATTTTCAAAAAGACAGCAACAGATTTCTGTAGTTCACCATTTTGCAAGTACCCAGAAATCAAAGAATTCCATGAAACCACATCTCCATGATGAGGCATTGAATCGAACACAAACTGCGCAAACGCCATCTTCCCAGCCCCTGCACAGCCAAAAATCATGGTGTTCCAAGACACAATATCCCGTTGCGGCATTTTCTCGAACACCTTAAATGCAAACTCCAAAACGTAGCATTTGACATACATCTGAATTAAACAATTGGTTACAAAAACAGTGGGCTGGAACCCAGATAGAATCATGTGAGCATGAGCTTCTTTTCCGGGTTTTAGAGCTCTCCTGTTCGAGCATTCCTGAAATATATGAGAAAAAGTCATCCTCGTAGATGGGATGTTTGTTTGGATCGAAGTGAAAGTTGAAGATGGAAAAAATTGAAGAAAGTTGCATGATAATTCTAATGGTAAACATAAAGTTCTTTTAGACCATAAGCGAGAGAGAAGAGCCATCGACAATAGTACTCATGCTTTGGCTGGACCTTTGAAATTAGACTTCAGCTGCTTCTACCATTGAGTTTCAGAGAGGAACGTATTGAGAGAAGGAAAGAAACGGGTAGCTCCGATGGATTTGTGCCGGCGTGCAATGGCGAAGAGGGTGGCGCCGGCGTGGTTTGTAAAAGATGAAGGAGGGAAAAGGAAATATAGAAAAAGAAACGGTTTGTTTTTGGTTTAAATCATATTTGTTTGGTTAATTTATTTTAGTTAACTTTACAAATAAAAATAAGGTTTAAATAAACAAAGGGACTACAATTAATTAATTAATTTATTTATTTATTTATTTTGAGATTACACTCTATTAGAGTGGAAGATTCAAACCAGTAATTTCGAGATTCTTGAGCATACACATATATTCCTGAATTATTGCTCTCTTTATGTGGCGTTGCTCGAAGTCACAAAATTTTTTATATAAATAAAAATATTAAAAAATATATGTAGTTTTTTGTGGCATTATAATAGCAAAAAGTAGAGTTATTTTGCACATTCCTACGTAGAGGAGTTTTACTTCTAAATAAATGGGAGATTTGAATAGTTGCATAGTTGATAAGGAGTTATTTAGAAATTGGAGGTGTTTGTTTGCATGTGACTTTTTCTAGAAAAATTGCGGTCGACCACTTGTTTAAATGTGAATTTTGTAGAGAAATTAATGATTTGAAATAAACGATTTTGAAAAAAGAATTATTTTGAAAGAGTAAAAATGAGTTGTTTGATGTGGCTTTTATCGGAAAAGTGGTAAATATTCATTTATAACTTGTTCACAAAACCTGAAATCAAACACTCCAACTCCTAGAGTAAAAAAAAGTTGAGTTACAAATTAGTAAGGGCATGATTGGCTACAACGACAAGGGAAGAGAAGGAAAAGAAAATAAATGAAGAAAAATAAAAATAAATTAGTGATTCATGTGATTGAAATTGGTAGACCAAACAATAAGAATATATATTTTTCCTTTCCTTCCCAACCCTTTCTACCACACCATACTGATGAATCATCATGCATCTAATGTCAGCTGACCTATGCCCACTTTAAAAATTTTAGAATTATGTTCCAATTCAATAAACCTAGTAAATATTGGTTTCATTATCTAATAAGATAACTAATTACGTCTAAAAAAAAGTTGGACGACTAATTAACACATAAATCTATGTATATATTTGGGTTAAATTCTAAATTTGGTTAATAAATTTTATTATTTTTGTAGTCGACAAATTCAAATCTGTGATCACATGATCATTGTGTGTACACTCAACTCTTTTGGCTCAAATTTATTGTTATTAATCATGAACATATATTTACATTAATTCACTTATACTTTTCTCTTAATTTTTATTTTAATTTGGAATCAAATAAAAAAAACCAGAGAATCGTAGGTCGGTAACAAATTACATTTGTTTTAAAAAAAGATAGTTTTATAGTCCTAAGGGATGGTGCTTGGTTGATGACTTAGGGTTTTGAAGGTATGTTCCTTTCGAGATCTCAAGTTTGAAACGTAAACTAATTTTATGCAAATTTAACAAAAATTCTAGCAAACATAAAATCTGTAAAATAATAGAAATATGGAAGAAAAAAAAATGAACTCGAGATCTACGAGGTTCGGTACGTTTGTCCTACGTCTAAAGAGTACCTAAGGCATAGCCTAGGTGAGACAATTTTATTAGAGTATTTACACAAGTATGAGTCCAAAATTTCACATACAAATTATGATTCTAATAAAATTGTCACAAAAATGTACCTAAACCTCAACAAATAATAAAAGGAAAAAGAAAATGAGTACACATTTTTTGAAGAACCCTTTGATTCTCCAAAAATCAAGTAAATGGATCTGCTCCAAGAAACCCGGAATCACTTTTGCACAATCCTTCAAGAATGGAATGAACGGCTGACTCTCTACCAAATGCACGACTGACGGTGACTACCCATGAAGCCAACACGCAGCGTCGGCGATGGTGCTGCCCACTCGTTTTTCGACGAGCACACCGAGAGCCCCACGAGGCTCTCACTCTGTTTCTTCCTTGCTTGCAACTCTCAGCCAAGAGGATGGGGAAATGGAAAAATCCCTAATTTGCTTCAAAAAGTGAAATACCACTTTTACTACCTTTCTCACTTCCTTTGTTTTTCTCAAACTTTGGTAAATTCACGAACGTTAGGTAGTAATAAAACTTCCTAACTAATCAATTTAATCCAACTAAATTTTAATTAGATATTTAATTAAACTAATTAACTTTATTTTTATTGACTATGTATTAACTAATTGGTGTAATTACAAAAAAAATGATGTTCAAATAATTCATTAATTCTCTAGGCCATATTTCTAACATCAAATTTGACTACAAATTTAAACAGAAAATATATTTTAGGTGGTAAATTTTTTATTTTTTATTTAATTATAATACTTTTAAAAATATTTTATTCATTACAGAAAATTTACTTTTTTTTAATATTCTATATATACGTTTCACTAATTAATTAATTCTTTTTCCTTTTTACCAAGCCAGTGCCAAATTATATTATGTAAATTTTTTTTTTGTTATACATTAAAAATCTCAATTTAAATACCTATTTTCTTGAAAATAATAATAAATAAATAAATATCTGGAAATTATCCTTTTCTTTTTACGAAGAAGAATGGGATATAAAAACCTGACTTCGTCAAAATCTTTATATAGCTTTTTTTCTCCATTTCTACGCTTCATCTTCAACCTAACATGCCTCTGCCTGAACAAACTCACTCTGATTCTCCTTCTCCGGTGCCGTCGATTTCATTGCTCCGGCGCGAAAACCTTCCCAACTCCATGGGTATCAACACTTATGCCGACGTCCCCTCAATCGTCACATCTGCCGACGATTCCTTCCCTTTTGAGACCGATTGGTGTACGGACGCCGACTCCGACTCCGACTCCGACTCCGAACGCGATTTCAGTTGCTTCGGGACTGATCTTTTCGAGAACCGTCTTTTCACTGATCATTTGAACCCGCTCGGCGATCACGATCGAGAGCTGGATTCTGTGCCGGGCCAATTTACGAATTCTGCTAACGAATTGGGCATTTTGGGATTTGAAGATAACGGTGAGATTGAATCTAATTATATTTTGGATCTTTGGTCGACGTTTTCTTTGGTATCTGATAGCCGGGTTTCGGAGGTGGATGTAAGCATGCAAGGTTCGGATTCGATTAATAATGGGGTTCATGTTGTTGATGTGGATTCGGATTCGGACTCGGATTCTGATAATGGAATTATTAGTGCTCTGCTATCTGGGGAAAATGATGTTAATTGGGAAGAAAGTCCGAATCCTCTCTTGGATAACTTCAGCTTTTGTATTCAGCAGAGGATTTCGTATGACGATTTCGAATGGGAGGAGGTCGAGGATCAAGTGGACGAAAGGGAAATTTCGAACGTAGTGGTGGATGGAGCTGAGGAATTGTCTCTTGCATCTGGCCTTTCCAATGATGAAGGATCAGGAGAGGCAGGAGAAGAGGCGAGTCGATGGGAAATCCTATTGGTAATGGACGATGCTGAGAGGAATACGAATTGGGAAGAGGATAATTATGCTGAGGATTACACTGCCGAACAGGATGATAACATGTATGCCGCAGTATATGATGCCCTTTTTGAACAATTCGATGAAAATGAGTTTACTTTGAAGGGTAGTCCTCCAGCAGCTAAGAGTGCTGTGGAAAATCTTCCCCTGGTTGAGTTAAAAGAAGAGAATATACTAACAGAGGAAGTTTGTACTGTTTGTACGGATAAATTTTCAATGGAGGAGAAGGTGAGGAAGCTTCCTTGCTGTCACTATTACCATGATGATTGTATTGTGCCATGGCTGAATATCCGAAACACATGTCCTGTTTGTCGGTATGAGTTTCCAACCGACGATCCAGATTACGAGCGTCAGAAAACTCGAAGGGCGAGTGATGGCCTACAAACGGATTTGCAGGTCAGGTACAATTTTGAATTAATAGCTTAATATGAGTGCAATCTATGAAATGCAACCTGTGAATAGGGTCTTTTTTAGATGAAGGAAGTTGCCTACGATTTTGCAATTGTTAAGGTTTTGTGATAAGTGTTTCTCATTCTCTGCTTGGAACTACTAGCATTGTTGTTGATTCACTCCTATTATCTCCCACATATATCACTTGTGATTCAATGCTTGGTAAGTTTTAGTCACTAATAGTAGTGGGAAATTACATTCTCTTACCTAATAGAATTCGTTTTTAGGGATTATTATATATGTGATATTTGTATAAAAAAATGTTTGAGATATGATTACAAATGATCATTTTACTACTACAATTGCTGGTCCTTGAAATTATTAAGTTGTAAAGTGTATTGCATTTGTATGTCTATGTGCTTGAGTATCGGTTGGTAAACTTGTAAAAATAGAACCTTCCAACCATCATGGTTTGGTGGTCCAGAGGGCTTTGGAGAACTAAGAGATTTCAGTCGTGGTAGTCATCTATCTATGAATTAATTTGCTACAAGTTTCTTTTACAACCAAATAATGTGGAGCGAGATGGTTTTTTTAGTGGAATAGTCCAAGTGCGTATAAGATAGCCCGTACATATAAAAAACCTCTAGGTATGAGATTTTGTGTGGCGCAATAGCTTGATTATGGGTCTAAATAATTCTGACAAGTTAGCTATTCTAGCATATCGAGTGGGACGGTACTTCTGTTATCGGGATTTGGTTCTTAGTACTTACTCATCTGATTATTGGGCATAGAAATCTTCGTGGATATGCTTTGGCCTTTTACATGTGTTTGCTTTCTCCTAATATGTTAAAAGTGATTATCATGTCGTGTCTATATCTCGTGTCCGTGTCCGTGTCCGTGTTTCTTAGGTGTCAACAATGAAATAATAGTTAAGGGTGTGGTGTGTTTGGGAGAAGGAGAATGAGAATGAAAATTAGATTTAGGGAGAGTTGCTTGCCACAAACACCCATTAAGTGAATTAATAGCTAAGTCATACCCCAGGCTTACTCTTGCATTCCTTTCTGTTTGGTTCTAGAACTCCAATACACCAGATAGACCAAAAGGTCCAAAACGTGAAACAGATGTTAAATTAGAATTACCACTTTAATCATTTATCCTCGTATACTCGATCCGTATTCTTCTTAAGTTGTGAATCTGTGATAGATGGAAGTTTCTGCTTCTTATATTAAGGGAAAAATGAGATGATGAGATTTTTACCACACTTATCTTATTATTATGACAACCATATTGATCATCATATTCTTCTTATCCAGGTTCTTCTCCCCCTAGTTTTAATTCGATAATTCGTTGTAATGATTGAAATTTTTAGTACACAAACAGGTCTGCGATTACACCCTGTTTCATTTCTTGGTGTATGGTTGGGAACTCTGCCAACCAAGGTTGGATTGAACACTTTTCAGGTTTGCAGGGTTGCGCTGGTCTAAAACTTTGAAGGTGTGCTTCCTCAAGGTCTCAGATTCGAGACGCACTTGTAACATTAAATTATAGACACTTTCCATGTCTTTATTCCTTTTATGTCTTCCGGTGGCCTAGGAACGGTGGTGGTTACCTCGAATATAGTGACTGAAGGTTTGATTTCTCAGTTTCAATAGAAAAAAGGGTATGATTGTGATTGGATTCGAAGGAGAGGAAGAAGAGAGGAAAGGAAGAAAAGAAGTTCAATTCCTTGTTTGTTTTTAGTACACGATAGCCTCTTCCAAACTCCTCTTCAACCTCTCATAAACTTCTCTCCAACATCATATCAAATTTTAAATCAAACTACATCTAAAATAAACATCTTCTCTCCTAAACACAAATCTCCAAATTTTTTTTTTTTTTTTTTTTTTTTGCAACCTCTCCTCTCTGAAACACTAATTCTCAAACAAATAATTCATATCCTTAAATCACTCAATTTCCTCTTCTTCCTTTCCTTCATCTCCTCTCCTTTCATCAACTTAAAAATCTAATCACCCCCAGCATGGGTTAGAAGTTGTTGGCTGTAGCTAATTTCTATGAAAAATTCAGGTTTCTTGGTGAGTAATGTGGTTATATGCTATTGGAATCACTTTTATTCAAATTAGATTTTTATTTAAACCAAGTTTTCACATCCTAAATTGCATTTTTCAGGTTCTTGGAATGACATTTTTGGAATGGTATTATTTAGAATGGAATATTGATAAAGTGAGGCTTATTTGTTTATAGTATATGTAGAAAGATAAATATAGAATCTAATAAGGACTCAAATATCCTTCAACTAATCCCATATTTACACAAGGGAAAGAATTCATTTTCATATGAATTTTCTCAAGAGGAGAGTCTTCATATAACTATTTATTTTAGTATTAATATTGTGTTAGTATTACTTTGAATCATTCCAGTTTAGAACTATGTAAATGTATACTTACCAGTATATATATTACAAGCTGCTGTTACAATTCTATGTTTGTTGGCACCATGAAGCCACCATTACTTGTTTGAGAATTGATATTAATAGCGGTTTAGTAATTAATTACTTGTCTGAGGATTATTGTTAATAGTAGTTGAGTGATATGTTTAATGAAAAGTTTTATGAAGTGATTTGGTAGTGGTTAAAAGTGATTATTTATTACTAAATACAAACAAGTGATTTTTGAGTTGAGAAGTAGTGATTTATTGTTATCTTTTTTACTATAAAACAAATTACTTATTGTAAAAGTAAATGGAGTAAAAAGTCTAAAGTAGATATCGTTACATTAATCTTTTAGTTAATGTTAAAAATTTTAAATTTCTGAAACTTAATTGATCAAATTGTGATTAGAATCTTTCAAATTATATATGTTTATTGTCATAGGAAAAAAGTACATAGAGTGAGAAAGAAGAATAATCATTTTGGATTAATTTTTTATAAAAAAAATATTTTTCAATAGTCAATGACATATTTATTGAAACAAAATTTTAATAAGGTTGTTTGTTTGTTACGCAGGTCGTCTTTTGTTCGTTGAAAGGTTTATGTACCTAGCCTGTTCATCATTTCTATCATCATTTTTCATTCAAAATATAATTGTGAATACGTTTTTAATTGTTTTTAAAGCTAAGGATATTTGTAAGACTTTAAATTTCAGTGCATTGTTTAAATCAAACTTAAGAAGAGCTGATAGAGATATTTGATAAACATTCAATAAAGTTTTAGAATATTTTTTTAACCTTTCAAAATTAGGATAATGTAGACAAAACCCCTAAAGTTTAGGAATATGTTTGATAATTTAGCTTTTGTTTTATTAAGATCATATCCCTTGGATTTTATGAGAGAAAATTGAGAATATTTACTCACTTAAATTTAAAGGAAATTCAAACTGTGTTAAACTGGATTGTTACCAAACAATAAAACTAACATGCTAGATTAATATAGATTTTACTTGCCTAGCTAATGATATAATATAACCCAAAAAACCCCCCTTATTAATTCATTTTTTCAAATTTCTAATGCATTAAAATCGAGATTAATGTAATTAAACTCAAAATTTAACTGACTATTTTTCACTTAAGATTCACCTACATTGTAAAAATATTGAATGATTTCTTGGTTAGTCAAAACTACATGAGAACCCACAGCAAGAAGATGAGCTATAGCTATCATGTCAAAAGTTGCAAAAAATGGTTATACTTGTAATAAAAAAAATTGAAATAACAGAGTGATTATTATCATTGATTATAAACGAGAAATCATTTTAAGTGCTTAGAAATCTGTGCTCTAACTGTTGCTTGTTAGGATATAGTTATGCTTTTAAAAACTGTAGTTAATAACTTGTTTGGATGATAATTTTTATAAAACTATTATAGACAATAACACAAAATGAGTGATTAAAAATAAGTGGTTAAAAATGAATGATTAGAAATGAGTTATTAAAAATAAATGATTATTCTTAGTAATTAAAAATAAGTAATTACGTTGAATGATTATAATAATTCGTTTCAATGTTTTTATTTGAACAAGAATATTAATCCAAAGTTTTGGTGATGAAAAGAAATGCCCAAGTGATTGTCTTAATCCAAGTTTAAAAATGCACTACCACTCCTTTTAATGCTCTTCTTAGCATCATGAATTAAAAGCACATACATTCATTACACATTAACATATAACATATCACATAAAGCTCATAATTTATTGATGTTACACAATGAGTTAATCTATTAGTGTGTATAATTGAAGCAAGAAAATGATGGGCATAAAAGAGAAATTGCAATGGTTCACTCTCATCAAACATCAAATTGTAATAGGAGAAAATTGAGACTTCTATCACAAAATTTTGCTTGAAATTTGATTTGCTTCTCTATTTTACTTAAGATTAACTAATTAATCTTCTCAAATTTTACTTTTACTCTAAAATATTATTGAATTAAAAAAAAGACTATTACAAATTAAACTAAAAAGATTCAAAAGAAGATAGATAGCTTTTTTTTTTATGAGCCGAACGTGGAGTGTACGCTCTTCTAAGCTCTGGACACCACTAACCTGTCTCTAAGTTCTGATACTAAAACAAAATACATCGATTGAAGACATAAGAGATGTTTACACATTAATGTCATAGATAAGTTTTGAACTGAAACTTTAAAATGAGCACACCTTCAAAATCTAAGTTTTCGACCACGGTGCTACCCATATAAAAAAAAAAAAAAAAAACTTATCTTGAATGATTGGATGATTGATTGCTTTTCAAAAATTCGACACTAGCGTGTGTGAAGCACATCCCCATTTAATAAAAAAAAAAAAAAAATCCCTTTCTAATAAAAGGTCTAGTCCACCAACTATATTCTATTGCAAATCATTTGCCCTTGATAATATGGCACATAAATATTGAAAGAGCACCCATTTGGCGGGAAAAAAAAACATAGAACTAAAAAAATGTTGTTAAAATGTTTTTTTTTTTTTTTAAGACAATTTTAATTTATTAAGAAATTTTTGTAACACAACAACTATTTTAATTTCATAAATAATTATAATTAGAGGAAGAAGAAAAATAATATTTAAGTAGCATATTAAAAAAATGTTCATTCACTTTGTTGAATTTTCTTAATAAGAAATCATTCTCTAGCATTCTTTTTCCTCAAATAAAGTTATATACATGAAAGTGAAATAAATTAGGGTAAAGAAAGTGATAAAAGATGGTTTGTGAAAGGGAGAGAAAAAAAAAAAAAAAAACAAAACAAAAGCAAAGAAATTTGGCCATTTGAATGATGAACATTATTGGATCAATTTGAAAAAAATATAGAAAGCCAACCAATTATCTAAAATAAGACAAACATAAAAAAAAAAAAAAAAAAAGAAGAGATGATTTGGGTATTTTCCTCTCTCTATAATAAAAGCTTATAAAGCTCTAATAATGTACATTTTGAACTCTATCCTTTACTTTGTAGGACACCCACCACAAAAATTTGTATTAAAAGAGAGAAAGTGAAAGAACATTGCTAAATGCCCTTCCATGCATATCAACTTTCAACGATCAAATAGTGTAGGATCAGATAATTTGTTTCGTAAAAGTTTTCGAGAAACGTGTAATATAAACTCTAATATATATACATATGTATGAATTTGCTTTAATGGGGTTCAATTTTTATTCATTTTGTTTTATTTTTGCTCTATCTTTGATTCTCTTCATAACTTCTTTTATAAAAGAAACTTTGATTGGCAAGATGAATGGGAAGGGAAGGGTGTAGTGTAGAGGTTGGTGGCACTAACACATGATGCTCACTCACTTTACCCCCACAAATTGTCACCAATCATCAACTTCTCTATTGTCTTTATCTTTCTATTTGTTTGGCTTTTTTTCTTACTTTGCTTAACCCATCCTTCTTAACATAATTTTATCTCCCAATCTAATTCTTTTCACTTTTGTTTTAATGGATCAGTCCAAGTACTTAAAAAAAAAAAAAAAAGATTCTTAGCTTGGAAATTATTAGGGAAAATAAAGGAGGATTGATATATTTGCTTGATGTTGTTTGCTTTTAATGTAAAGTCCCTAATTGGGTTGAACTATTTGGAGGGTATACAGGAGAAGGAGAATGATAGTGATCACGAGAGAGAATCAGAATTAGAGGGAGAATATAAAAAATAATGATCACGATGAGAATAATTATTTGTGTTTGTGGCCGGGACAATGATTATTTGTGTTTTCACCTTCCAAAGTCATCTCAAATTCACACTCCATCAAAATTTCAAAGGATGTCAAATAACGATGCTAGTTATTCGGGGGTGTTTGGAGAGTGGAGAATAAGAAAGATCATGGGGGGAGTGAGAGTACATGAAGAATACGAGAGAAAATGATTAATGCAAGAACGAGTATATATATTTAAAGTGAAGAGGATGATTATGTAAAAAATATTTCCATAGAGGGAAGAAAATTATTACGAGGAAAGCACTAATTCTGCTCATGGCAGAGAGAATGATTATAGAAAACAAAAATATTTGTGAAGACAATAAATAATGATTATAAAGAGAATGAATACCAGTGACTTAAACGCACATGTAGAATTATTCTCACCGTCTCGGTTTGATCTCATTGCCCCTAATAAACACCCCCTCTAGTATGAACTCTTCTTTACCTTTACTTCTTTAATTTCAAGTTCAACATTTGGAGTTGAGAATTCAAACCTCTAACTTCCAGCATTTATATCTTAAAACTGAAATAACAATCAAGATAAAATAGAGAGAAAGCGAGAAGACAAACACAGTGTGTCAACTACGTGTATGGGCAAATGAAGGAACACTTTTTAATAGGGAGAACGAATAAACAAAGTCGATAAAAGATGAGCTATGATTTTATGAGAGTCTATATTGTACACTCTCACAAAAATTAATCATATTACAACAAGTAACCCAATTACATAAAAGCCCAAATATGAAAACATAAACCGAGTTACGAGATCCTCACTCGGTGAATGAGCAGGGAGACCCTCGACTAAGTAATGGTGGGGTATCATAGTTCAAGTCATATCTCAACAAACTAATCGAAATATGTTAAGTTGTCCTCTCCTTTACTTTGGTACATACTTTAAAGTTGTATCAAAGTTCATGAATCCATTCAAAGGGCTAACATTATTGAGTACAACTCCAAATGGTAGATAAATATCCATATGAATATGATGTACACACTACAAGTACACTTGCAAAAAATGAACAAACCAAACTTTGAAGTTTTCTGATAAAATTGGACAGGAAAAAACATACTGAAAACTGTACTTTCCTACATATCTCTAAGAACTTCCTAACCAAATCTCAGAAACACTCACAAATGAGTGAGGGAGATAAAAAGAGACAAAAGTAAGATCATGGTCAAAATCTTTCTAATGGCAGTGTTGACTAAGCTGTCCACTCAATCAGACAACAGCCTCAAGTGTGGGGAAGCATCATTTTTTATTTATTTATTTTTCTTTCAAGTTCTCTTTTCTTCATTAAAGATTATGGTGTTACATGAATCAAAGGAAAGGTATTTATTGAGTGGAAGACTAACTTTCAAAGCAAGTACACAATCACTTGCAAGTGTAGGCTATTCCCTCCACAAACAAGACAAGATTTTTTTTCACTTTGAAAGTAACTTTTTACCTTGCTGAGTGAGTGTGGTTAGGACCTTAGCTGCTCTTAGCACTTTTGTGTTAAAGAAATCGTAAACAACAATCAAAGAAAGTAAAAGAGAAACCGAGAAATAACATACAAATTTACGTGGTTCACTAATGATGTGTTAGTTACATCCACGGGTAGAGAGGAGAACGAATATAAAAATGTTAATCAAAGGAGCTAGAATTTTATGAAGAGTTTACATAGTGCACTTTCATAAAACTATATTACAACAATCTGTCCAATTACATAGAAGTCCAAATACTAATATATAAGTCAAATTACAATTTTGTCCAGGTTTAGGGGGCCACCAGGGCGTCTCCCATGGACCGGGGACCTAACTGGCTGATTGGACAGCGAGACCCTCGACTAAGTAATTGTGGGGCGTCATTGTTCAAGGCATATCTCAATGCTTCAAAAGTAACTTTTTACCTTGCTGAGTAAGTGTGGTTAGGACCTTAGCTGCTCTCTATGTCTTTTAGTAGCATTTTGAAATAACTTTTTACCTTGCTGATTAAGTGTGGTTAGGACCTTAGCTGCTCTCTCTGTCTTTTAGCAGCTAGAAAAGTGCTACCCTAGTTCCACTATGAAGTTCAGATTTGACTAGATTTTCTTAAAAAAAAAATCATGCCTGATTGAAGCAATCTTACACAGTTGGCAATTAATTGTTTAGCAGCTCGACATCGAGCAACTCTAGCATTTAGTGTCGCTTGCTCGACCGCAATGAAATGATTGAAGCAACAAGACTAAATGATGAACTTAGGTTAGAGTTTGTGAGTTAACTTTACTTTTCTAAAATACAAAACATTAAGTCAACAATATCATCATGAAAAACTTTATACAAAGGAGTGCTCGATATCGACAACTTTTATGTGACGATGTTTAATTCGACTGTCTGTTATAATGTGGAATGAGACCAAAGTTCTTTAGAAGGCATATAGAGCAAGGAGAATAAGAATAATTATAGGAGGAATGAGGATTTGAATGAGAATACATGGGAGAATGACTAACGAGAAGAATGGTTATTTGTGTTTGAGGCGAAAGGAACAATTAATGGGGAATCACTATGAGATTATTTGTGTTCGGGATGGAGAGAATGATTATGAGAAGCAAAATAGTAAATATGAGGAGAACGAAAAATGATTATGGGAAAATGAATATTGATTATGAGGGTAATAATTGTCGGTGACCCAAACGTGGAAAAATAAATTATATCTCCGTAATCATTCTCGTTTTACTTTCTCCGTGACTGTCCGGGCCAATCCTTTCTATAATTGTTTAAAGAGCAATCTGAGACAAGATGAGCCACCAGTTAAAAATTAGAATACTCTGTATCTCTAAGCAGTGTTTTCAAGTCTAGTTCTTCTCCAGAGACACAAAAAAACAAGTCTGCCTGCTTATCTATTTTTAAAGCTTATAACTTTACATAATATAATATAATATGATAGTTAGTGCCTTGAAAATTGAAGTTTTTTCAGCTACTTCTGCCTTTGTAGTGATATTCTCCCTCCTTTTTTCTCCTTTTCTATCTTTTTTTGTGTGAAGGTGGGAGAAGGTTGAGTATGCATTTAAAAATGTGGCCTTTATCTTTAATTATTGCTCTGAAATTTCTAGGATATGCATAAATGATTGGTTCAAATTGCATACGGCATGTTTGGAGTGGTGGGATGGGAAGGGATCGTTTGACCCGCTAGGTTCTCATCTCATAAATCACTAATTTACTCTCACTTCCCTTCTTTTATCCTTTCATTTCCCTTCCCTTACTTTCCTGATGTAGCCAAATATGCCTCTAATGAGAAATGGCATCAAACGATCATGGATTGCCTAGTGGTCAAGACGTCTTTTCAAAACCAACAAATTAACTATTCAATCCATGGTGGTCATCTAACTAGGAATTAATTTTTCACGGATGTCCTTGACAACTAATTGTTGTAAGGACGGGCAATTTGTCATGTAAGGAATAGTCAAACTGGCGTAAACTGGCCAAGACTCTCACCGATATAGAAAAAAGAGATGACGCCAGGGCCCATATGTATTTCTACAGTCTTATCTCAAAACTCAAGCATAGAAGGACAAAAGGATAAGATGGTACAATTATACTAAGAGCATACTTAAGCCTCAAACCTTTAAGATTCAAACACCAAGAAGAAAGAAACCTACCTATAACTTCCCTATAGAGCTATTATTGGTCCAATCTCAGCTATGAAATCCAATGGTCAAGTGGACTAAAAATACTAGTTGCTTAATAGGTATGTGAAAAAGGGCTTTGCTTGCCTTGTCCATCTTCCTTTAGCTTACATCACTAGATTGAATTGTCTACCTAGAGATTTATTCTTTCTTTTTTCATTTGATAATCGAATTCTCGACATACTTTAACTGGAGAAGGAAAACGACACCTGCTCTGATACCAATCATCCCAAAAGCTTAAGCTGATGGATTGGGGTAAGTTTAATTATATCAACCAATGTACGTGTATCGTGCATATATCACAGACACATACAAATCAATAATGAGGAGGAAGATACAGTACGTGGACGATCTCGTGACATATAATAGGACATAGACATGATCTGCATGATATTCAAGCTCTAAAAAATTTACTCAAAATCACTCCATGTAGCTGACAGTGGGCCAATGAAACCTTTTACATACTATAAAGAATCTTCACCACCAAACTTCCCTTTCTCCCCAAACATAGTCTTTTCTCATTCCAAGATCCAATCCATCATTCAACAAAGCCTGAAAAAATGCAGCCTGGTGAAGTCACAGGTCTCCAATATCTCATCCCTTCCAATTTATCTCCATATTCTAATAATTTTCCCATGGCTCAAAACAACTTACCCACAATCCAACTTAACCAATTCTCCAACTCTTTATATAACTTTCAAACTCCTTCTCAAGTTCAAGATTTCAATAGCAATTCCACTTCTGATGAAGCAGATGAGCAACAACAAAGCCTCATCAATGAGAGGAAGCAGAGAAGGATGATATCCAATCGAGAGTCGGCTCGTCGGTCACGTATGCGCAAGCAGAAGCATCTGGATGAGTTATGGTCTCAAGTGGTTTGGCTTAGGAATGAGAATCATCAGCTTATAGATAAGCTGAACCAAGTTTCAGACTGCCATGACAGAGTTGTTCAAGAAAATGCTCAACTCAAGGAGCAGACTTCGGAACTACGTCGAATGATCACCGAACTACAGGTCAATTGTCCTTACCCGAACTTCAGAGAAATCGAAGACATCCCCCCGAACGCACCATCCGAGAGCTGAGTCTCCACCAGTCCTACGACAGGTTATATAGATAAGCCAGGGTGAGGAGGAATTTTTTTCCAATTCTATCTATCTCCAGTCTTTTCCTCAATTAAGTCTGTATCTACATGAACAAGAACTGCAATAACTTCTGTTTGAGCATTATCGTTGATTAATGCTTGATCATGATTTTTTACTTTTGGCATCCAAAGAAAGCATAGAACTTCTGAACTAGCTCCATATAGAAGTACATTGACAGATACCTCATAATCCTATTTCAAAAACAGTATTAAAAACTAATGAGCAACGTTGATACACACTTAACAAAAACAGGACAAGAAATGAAATCAAAACAACAATCAAGATAAAAGTAGAGAGAAGGCGAGAATGACATTTACAAATTTACGTGATTCACTAACAGTGTTAACTACGTCCACAGGCAGAGAGAAGAACAATTTTATCAAGGAGAACGATACAAAAATGTTAATAAAAAAGAAGTTAAGGTTTTGGGAGAGTTTATATAATGAGACCAATTATATAAAAGTCCAAAACGAAAAACATAAACTTAATTACAATTTCATCTAGGTTTGGGGGCGTTGCCCCCAAACTCCCCTCTGGATTCCGACTTGCTCACCTGCCAACGAGACCTCCGACTAAATAATTGTGGGGGATCATAGTTCAAGGCATATATTAACAAGAGTGTTTAAGGATGTCAAGGGGATTTAAGAGGATTAATGAGATAGATTTCTCCTACTTGGTTTCTCTAAAGCTTTTTGCAACTACCTTATCTCTTTGTTTAGCAGTTTGCAGGTCTTTTATAACTTCTCTGACAGGCTTTTTGTTTGGCTGCCCCTTCCTTTAGTACATTTTATTTTTCCAATGAAGTACTTCAAAATTTGGAGTGTTTTAAGAAAAATCAGTAAGAGAAAGTAACTACTGTGATAAAGTTTCATAATAGGAAGTGAAGAAAGTAGTAGTCATGATGTTGAGTGTACTGAACAAGGAAAGCAATGAGCAGCATGGGTTGGATGATTTAGATGTGATTGAGAAATAAGTGATGGTGGGTGGCATTGGTTATAACTTACATTACTTTTTAATATCTGCAAGTGTCAAAGTCAGCTTATGCACACTTCAACTATTCTTACGAAGCAACCACTTGTCAAGAAAACCTGTTGATTAAAACTTAAAATAAAGATTACCATTATGAAAGTATAAAACAAACAAAGATATCCAATGAAATTTAGAGCACTGCTAGTACCAACAGTTTTTTTGGAAGCTTTCATGCTGTGATTAGAGAAATATGATCATTTTAATTTTGAAAAATGACTGAACCTTATGGTTTTCCATTTAACTTTCCACTAATACATAGAGTGCATGAAATATTAGATCTCAAAAAATCTTCTTACAAATCTTAGATAATGTCTAACCAATAGTCTAAATATTTACTCGCTTACATATGCTTTGAACTATGATATCCCACGATTACTTAGTCGAGGGCCTCGCTGCCTGGTTAGTGAGCGGGGTTCTCCCCATAACCAATAAAGTGAGTAAACCTAGAAGAAATTGTATTCACTAGAAGAATTGTAATTGGACTTATATATTTGTATTCGGGCTTTTATGTAATTGGGCTGATTGTTGTAACAGGGTTTATTGGAGTGCACTATATAAATTCATAAAATCCTAGCCTCTCTTGCTCAACATTCTTCTATTCTCTCTCCTCTAATAAAACCATTCTCCTCTCTACTCACGTATGCATCATTAGTGAACCACGTAAATCTGTCTTCTATCGCTTTCTCTTTACTTTCACTTTGATTGTCGTTTCCGATTTCTTAACAAATATTCAAAATGCCAAATCTAATCAATTTAGAGAATATCCCAACTGATATTTATTCCAAACAAAATATGTGTCAAAAAGTTTTACAAAGAATATTCATCTGTTCACTTTGAAGGAACCTCTTGTTCATTCTTATACTGACCCAAGGCCAAAAAAGGAAACAACATAATCCCATCCCTAAAAATGATAAATATCATTATTCTTCTTGTTTGACCTTAGAGTTGTGTATGAATTTCTTCTTATAGCTTTAATCACTTTATTGATTTTGATACATAGCTTCCCCCATCAAAATTACTAAACAAGACCAACAACCACATAAAACCATAAATTGCCCTGCATAAAACTTGAAAGGAAAAAAAGCCCTTAGAGTTGTTTCATATACACAAGTGGGGTGCACTAGGAAAATTATGGGATTTAAGAGTTTTTTTCTTAATTCAACATTGAGAGCGGAGGATTCGAACTCATGACCAGAGCACACATGACAGTCGAGCTTTTGCTTTTGTTGGCAAAGGAGTGAGGAAGAGTTCAACAATTTTTGGATGAGTAGAATTTAGCATATCTTAACTGAACCCTCGAAATATCATAGAAAATCTTTGGTCAAGCGACTTTGCACCTACTACACCTTACGGTTAAGTAGTTTAAACACCTTTGAGTCTCGTCAACTCTCTAGTTTATATCTCGAAAATAGTTTCTTCTATCTACAAAATTTAAGGAAAACCTGTCGAATTTGCACGACGAAAATGTGTTCTTAGAAAAGAAGAAAATCGAATTCAATACTCTATGTCTGAGCCTATTCCAGCAGTAGCTACTGCATGGATTGATGACTATTAAGTTCAAGACCCCCGATTCAAATCCGATCGACTAGATCTGATCGAGTGGTCAAGGAACTATTCATTTGAGTTAAACAAGGGAACAACTATTAGACTTGTGTCTAACAGATCATAGTATATTAAGACTTGGGGGTGTTTGGATTTGGAGGTGAGGAAGACGAGGAGTTGAAGTCATTGTTTGTTTTGTAGTACATCACAACCTCTTCTCAACTCCTCCTCAACTCTTCTCTAACATCCCATCAAACATTTTATCAAATTTTATATAAGATAAACATCTTCTTTCTTAGACACGAATCTCAAAAAATATTTTTCCAACGTCTCCTCTCCAAAACACCAATCCCCAAACAAATACTTCATATCCCTAAATCACTTCATTTCCTTTTTTTTTTTTTTTTTTTTTTTTTGAGTTGATCATTTTAGCTAAAACTTTATTAATATGAATCTAATATGAATTTAAATGTAATTAAAGTATAATAATACAGAGATCACCTTATTTGACCTTTCTTTTTCAATGATTTGTTGTGATAATTCAACAAAATCAGGAAGGTCTCTAGAAACATTCAAAGGGAGGAGAATATTTCAAGAATGTAAATGTAAGAGTTTTGTCAACGTCCAAAACTTTACCCTTTCATAGTTGAATTGTAAGAGGTGGATTTGAAAATGATGTTTCAAATTATTATTATTATTTTATTTTTTTTCCTTCCAACAATAAAATCAAAAATATTTTATTTAGTTGAATTATTATTATTATTATTTATGACCAGAAGAAAATTTTTCCTTTATCAATTAAAAACATATTTTATTCGATTTCAAATATATATTATTATTCCCTTTCAAAAAATAAAAAATAAAATAAAATAGTTTGGTAATGCGACTATAGATGACTTATGTCTATAACGAGTATGTCTCTAAACTTAAGCATATTATAAAAATAAGTAAGCTCGGGAGTTGATCTAACAATTAAAAGTGTTATAAAAATTAAGGTAAATTAAAACGAAGGGATTTGAATTTGTGACTTCATTGTCGTTTGACGTTCGCTATTATTACTGAGTTATTGCTCTTTTGGCTTAAAGTCTACACTTTTAAATCATAGAAGCTAAACTTTTTTTTTTTCAAACTATAGAGATCAATTTATAATTTAGCCAAAAAAACAAAATATTGTTGTGAGAATAATTAAGTTGAGATTGATTTGGACAAAAAAAAAAAAAAAAAATCATACCAGGTAAAATCTTGTATACAATTTAAAATTTTTGAAGTATAAGTTATGTTTTTTTGAGCCAACTATGTATTTTGATGTGTTAACTTTCAAAATATATATATATATATTATGATGTTTTATGATTGGGAACTTTGCCTACTTATAAAGATGAGAGATGCGTTTATTTTCTATTTAATTTACATACATATTCAAAATGTTTTTATTTAGTATTTAAAAAAACATAAAAGTACATTAGTACCTTCTGAATATTGTATATTTTGTATTAATATTGTGTTTATTAATCCACCAACTATTATATTATACTACAATAATATATTAACAAAAAAGTATTATGACTAATATTAGAGTTTTTTTTGCTCATCATAGACGGAGAAATTTTAGGAGCAATTCAGGAAGATTAAGCATTGAAATGGATGGGTCATGATGGTGAAGATTTCGATGGTTGCACAGCCATCTTCTCCGGTCGTCCGTGGCCATCTTCCCCAGCCGTTCATGGTCATCTTCTCCGGCCGTTCGCGGCCATCTTCCCTGACCGTTCGCGGCCTTTATAAAAAAAAAATACATAAATAAATAAATATTTGTGTAATTTAAATTAATTTTAAATACATATGTAAAGTTTATACTCAACTAGAATATTCATACTAAATTCTCTTTATGATTTGAATTTTATAATTCAAAAAAAAAAGAAGAAAAGAGTATACATTTAAACTTTGGGATTGTACAATTAAATAGTCAAAACTCAAGAAAAATCAATATAAATTCTTAAAACTTTTGGTAATATAGTATATCTTTTTACATTAATCTAAACATTTAAAGGTGATTTATACACAACAACAGTAACAGTAACAGTAGGTAAGCAGCATTAGTCTATTCTTATAACAATTTGTTATTCCAGTTTCCCTCATCAATTATAATTAAACTAAATAATAATAATAATAAATTACACACATTAATTACCACTAGACTTTATAAAAAAAAAATAAAAAATTACCACTTGACTTTGGCATTCACTTAAAAAAAAACAAAACAAATTAGTGGTGTAAATTGTTTTAAAATCTAGAATTTTAATTAGCACAATTATCAACTTGACTAAATATTCTAATGCAACATCGTAAACATTTATTAATATATAATCTTAATTCACATAATTATTAGTTTCTTTATTTATTAAAATTTATAACATTATTACTCAATAAATAAGAGACAAGTATGATTTTTTAGAATTGAACTCGTCAATTGAATTACTACCAAACAATGAAATCAACGCCACAATAACACTTACTTACGATCAAACCATAATCAATACTAATACTAATACCGCTTTAATTATTAGTTTTTAAATGGCTAAAAAACTTTAAAATAAAAAATGCTATTGACCCCATAAACATTCAAGCAAAGTTAAAATAAAAAAGAAAAAAAAAAAAGAACTTTGGTAGATAAAAACAAATCCTCAATTTCTCATTTGGTATATAAATATAACATAACACACACGTGATATGACGAAAGGCTCACCTACCATTGCAAGAACTTCATATTTTTCTGTTCAAAATTTGTCCACCAACCAATATCTCTGGCGAAGGCTGCTTTTAATTTTTCATTTTCATATTATTGTGAGTCAATTTTTTTATTTGTTGGTTTCTCCACTTTGCAGAGTCTCCATTTTTGACCTGGAAAAGTTCTATATAGCGAGTTCACCAGCAACCCAACTAATTTCTGTCTAATATCTTCAATTCTCTTTAACACCCATTTCATTTGATCGCCTTTTTTTGCAACCCCAGATCTTATTTTCATCGGATTCGCCTCTTTCTCGATTCAGAGTAGTTTTTCAGGTTTGATTTCTTCTGGGTTTTCTTTGATTTGTTGTTTTCGTTATGCCCTTTATGTGTTTGATGGAATACCTGCTTCGATTTGACACTGCCACTCGCTATGTGCAACTCTTTGATTTCTAACTTCCAGTGCTATTCTTTTGAATTTGAGTGTTTAAGTAGAAGATTTGGGGTTTGAGATTTCTATCCCTTCCCTCATTTTTGAGCTATACACGTTTCTTACCCTGGATTTTGTTTGTTGGTTTGATTTTAACAATGATTTAGAAGTTACAGGTGATGCTTATTCTTTTGTTGTTGATATGATTTACTGATGATCTGCCTTTGACTGGCATAAAAAAGATTCTAGATCTTTTGATTCATTGCCATTATTTATGATCATTGAAGTTGCCCTTGTTGGTCTACGATGTTATGGTTGTTTTGTTTATTTATTTTTGTCTGGTTTGAAGTTGGAAATTACAAACTTTTAGGTTTTTATGGTTGAAGTATGATTATTACAGAGTTGCTGAAACAAAATAGAGGTTGTTTTGTCTCTTTATGAGTGAGATGTTCAGCTTCTTTAATGGCTTCTTATAGGCATCTCCAACCATTACTTCAATTCTTGGCCTTTACCTACCTAAGATTCTTATTTTGCACTTAAATCTTTTTTGGCTTTGCCTCTCTCCTTGGTTATTACAAAGAAGAAGAAATCCTACTATTAGAATGTGAGTATTTTTAACGGGTTCAATTTGAAAAGTACTTTCCGGATATAGTGGAGCGAAGCTTCTATTTCCCAGTTTAAAAAAAAAAATGAAACGAAGTACTGCTTCAATGCTTACTTCAAAAGCAGGTCAAAATGTAGTCCTAAAAAAATTTCAGAATCAATTTTAACTGTGTAACCAACTACAATTTTAATATTACATTTAATGGTTAAGATAAGAACACTTTTAACCATTTCAAAAGTTATATCAAACTCATCCATATTGTTAGTTTGGGATGAGTTTTGAGAGTTGTAATTTTAAGTGTGTTTTTTTCAAGGAACTATTAGTATTAGCTTATCTTCGATGGGATTTTCGGGATAATGTGCCGATTTTTCTTGTTGGATAATTTTATCCAAGGATATTTTGTTTGAACATACACGGCAATGGTTGTTTGTTTCTTCATTTTATTTTTACGTGAGTTGTACAATGAGTTCTTTTTTGGATCTATAGCAAACTATATATTCCAAGTTGTAATTATGAAAATGGAATGTGTGATAGGTAAAAACATGGCTGCTCCTGCAAACCCCACAAGGATTGGCCTTGCTGGTCTGGCTGTTATGGGTCAAAACTTGGCTCTCAACATAGCAGAAAAAGGCTTCCCTATTTCTGTGTATAACCGGACGACTTCCAAAGTAGATGAGACGGTTGAACGAGCTAAAGCAGAAGGAGACCTTCCTCTCTATGGCTTCCATGATCCAGAATCTTTTGTTCAATCAATTCAAAAACCTCGTGTCATAATCATGCTTGTTAAGGCGGGGGCACCCGTCGACCAAACCATTAAAACCCTCTCCGTTTACTTGGAGAAAGGTGACTGTATCATTGATGGTGGTAATGAATGGTATGAGAATACCGAGAGGAGAGAAAAAGCCATGGCTGAATTAGGTCTGCTCTATCTTGGAATGGGAGTTTCAGGGGGCGAAGAAGGTGCTAGGAATGGTCCTTCTTTGATGCCTGGAGGATCTTTCGACGCCTTTAAGCACATTGAGGACATTCTTCTCAAGGTGGCAGCTCAAGTTCCCGATAGCGGTCCCTGTGTGACTTACATCGGCAAAGGTGGGTCGGGTAACTTTGTCAAGATGATCCACAATGGAATCGAATATGGTGATATGCAGCTGATTGCAGAGGCATATGATGTATTGAGATCTGTGGGTAAGTTGTCAAATGAGGAACTTCACCAGGTTTTCTCAGAATGGAACAGAGGTGAGCTTCTAAGTTTCTTGATTGAAATCACTGCAGACATTTTCAGTATCAATGATGACAAAGCCGATGGCTATTTAGTCGACAAGGTCTTGGACAAGACCGGTATGAAGGGTACCGGTAAATGGACTGTTCAGCAAGCTGCTGACCTCTCAGTTGCAGTCCCTACCATTGCATCTTCTCTGGATGCAAGGTTCCTAAGTGGGTTGAAAGACGAGAGGGTAGAAGCTGCAAAGGTTTTCGGATCAGGTCTTAGTGATCTCTTGGTGCCTCAAGTGGTCGATAAGGCAAAGTTGATTGACGACGTGAGACAAGCTCTTTATGCATCCAAAATATGCAGCTATGCTCAGGGCATGAATTTGATTCGTGCTAAGAGTATTGAGAAGGGATGGGACTTGAAGTTGGGGGAACTCGCCCGGATTTGGAAGGGAGGTTGCATCATTCGAGCCGTGTTTCTTGATAGAATCAAGAGAGCTTATGACCGAAATTCTGATCTAGCTAATCTTCTTGTGGATCCAGAGTTCGCAAAGGAAATCATCGAACGACAGTCCGCTTGGCGAAGAGTTGTGTGTCTGGCCATCAACTCGGGTATCAGCACCCCAGGAATGTCCTCCAGTCTTGCATACTTCGACAGCTACCGGAGGGAGAGCTTGCCTGCAAATCTGGTCCAAGCCCAAAGAGACTATTTTGGTGCTCATACGTATAAAAGAACCGATATGGAAGGAGATTTCCACTCCGAATGGTTCAAGATCGCTAAAAAGCTTAAGAACTGAATGCATTCGCCGACAGAATCCCGAAAGTAAGAACAGTTTTTTATTTGCAATAATCTCAACTCTGAACTGTTGTTGATCAGAGCTCATTTCATATGTATTTTGGTGTCAATTTCTGTCACATTACTGTATTGTTTGAGTTTCAAGTTTGAATATGCTGTCTGATAAGGTAATGCTTTGAAGGATTTTCCATTTGATTTTGCTATGATAATTATCTATTTATGAGTTTACTTCAAGTTTTGGGCTTCTGTTCAAAAAAAGAAAACATAGGTCATAGTACATACAAATTTATAGATAGGAGATGTTTCTTTTCAAAATAAATAAATAAAATAAGGGTAAATTTATGATTCGAGAAAAAAAAATTAAAAAATTAGAGTTTAATTATTATGGTTTTAAAAATCTAGACCTTAGTCCTTATTGTTTGGAGAAATTTATAATTTAGTTCCTATGGTTTGAAAAATTAGAATTTAGTCTGTAAAGTTCGATAAAATCTAAAAACTAGTCTTATGTTCGTAATTGTTGGTGAATAAAATATGTAGAAGTTAATTACTTTTGTGTTTAATGATAAGAGTGTGAGATGTTCCCAAGGGGGTGGCGCATTGATTGAAGATTTGGGCTCGAGAGGTGTGCTAAATATTCCGCAGGTCAAAGCGATAAGAAAGCATTACTTTATCTTCCATCTCATTTCACTACCTCAAATATATCCATAATTTTTTTTAACAAAAATACTTACCTGCCCATGAATATGTAAGCGAATCTTACTCATTACATGCGTAGCACATTTTGTGATACACATTTGTTTTTCCTTTAAAAAGAAAGTCAACCTCAAAAAAAAAAAAAAAAAAAAAAAAATATGTATATATATATATATAGACATATATGCAATAAGTAGGATTTATATATATATGGTAAAAAAATATGTAATATATATATACTGCTCCAGAAGTATTTATTTATTTTAATGTCCAATTGTATTTTCAAGTGGCCATATCCATCAACATAACTAGTGATGAGACAAGTAAAGCCCACATGTTCTAGTGGCGGCTACTGTACGGAACTTTTCATGAATAGAAAGAAAATCATTTTATTGTAAAAAGCTGGGCAAATTTTAAAATAAATAAATAAATCAAATATAACAAAAACTGATGCTTCATACAAAAAAAAAAAAAAAAACTAATAATAATAGTAATAAATGTGAAATTGATATCAATGTTTTGATCAATTTTCAATTTTCATAATTAAAAAAAAAAATTATGAGAAGTAAATTCCTTTAATTTTTGGAAATTTCTCAACATTTAAATGAGTTAAATTCCAAAAATTTTAAATTAAAAAAATCAAAAAATATATATATTAAAGAAAACCAAATTTAAAGTTTAAAATTGAGAGAGAGGTACAAGAGTGCCAAAACTTAGTAGAGAACAACTGATCATTTTGCAGAGAGAAAAAACACCTTATGTTATGTGGATTTCATTCTCTCATAATGTTAATCAAAGATGAACGAAACTCTAATTGTTAATCATGAAATCGAAACAAATTATTATTTCATCCTATCAAAATTGAAATTACCATACATTACTCGTTTTCGTTAATTCACACGTTCCCGCAGCAATCAAAATCATCATCAGAAGAAGAAGAAGAAGAAGGAAAAAAAGATCGATTGAAGCAAATCCAGAAATGGATCTTCAATTAAAATTGCTCTGTCGATGGAGCGAGATTAGAAAAATCGGAAGGCGTAGCGGTAGCGAGGAACGTCGGCGTGTGATCTCCGGCCATTATAACGACGATTCTAGGTTTCAGATCGTCGGGAGTTTTTGGAGACGAATGGATCTGGCGTTCTTCGTCGGAAGAAGAGGAGGAGCGTTTGTGGTAAGAGCAAAGGAGGAAAATCAATGCGGTGAGGATGAGAAGCAGAGTTAGGGCTATTCCGCCGAAGAGATAAGGAATTGGAGTGTTCCAGAGGCGGTGGTGGTGGTGGCCGGTTTTAATGGCGGCGGCGGCGGCGGCTAATGATCTCATCGCTCTCATTTTCTCTGTTTTGATGGTAGTGGGAGGAACCGATAGCCGCGGTGGAATGAAAATGAAAATTTGATGATCCCACCTATTTATAGAGCCCACCACATTGGTTTATTTGAACCAAATTTAATACTGCTGTAGTTATAATAATATCTGAGTGCGTGTGTGTGTTTTTTGTGCGTAGAGAAATAATGTAGAAAATAATTAAAAACATGTTTATTTCTAAAAAAAAAATAATAATAATAAATTTTGTCATTATATTATATTAATAAATTTTGTCTCATGTTTTCTTATAAAACATTATTCATAATACATTATAAAAATATATCAATAACTATAAATAATAGTGAAAAGAAAAATTAAAAATTGACAAAAATCAAATTAAACTAAATCGATTCAATAGATTGGTTCAGTTTTAAGAACAATATTGGATGTTTGATATTTTAAATCGAAATATACCAGTTCGATTTTGATTTTTAATTGAAGAATCGATGAATCGAATATATAACTAATAAAAAAAAATTGTTGTTATTTAAATTTGATAAAAGAAATAGTTTATATGTGAAATATAAAGTAAAAATATAGTAAATACTGAGATATTTTTGAAAAGTATTGTTTTTTTTTAATAAAATGAAAGTGTTTAGAATACATTTAAAAATTAAATTGAGAATGAAACAAAAAAATTTAAAAAAAATAAACTAAAATTTGTATTGAAATCAAAATAAAAAAATCAAGCCAGAACTGAATTGAATCAATAGTTTGTCCTTAAATGGACATTGGTTTGGACCAATTATTAAAAAAAAGTGAATATCGATTCGATTATGGGTTTGACACAAAACTGACAAAAACAGAATCGAAATCATCCGTAACTATAGATGCAAATATTTTAGAATTTTTTATAATAATAATAAAATGATCATTCTTTGTTGACTTTTATGACTCTTTTGATGCAACTTTCATAATTGTTTTTTGGTATTTTACCCTCGGTTTTGATGTTTTTATTTTTCTTTATAATTGATGGTTTGGTATCTTTTTGGTTTTTTAAGAATGGACCGATGATCACGCCCGTCTCTAGATTACTCATCACTAGACATGAAATTAAATTTAAACAAATGATTTGTCCATTTTCAAAAGTATTTGGGTTTTTTTTTTTGTTTTTATTTTCTCACCATTTTTAATATATAATCTTTTTCATATCCTGAACCAATTCATTTTTATTTAAAAATATGAACTTTTGCCTTTTATTTTTAACAAACCATGGTTCAAAAATTAAAAAAAGAAAGAAAAAAAAGAAAAAGAAGTAGATAAGTGAATAAAGAAACCTATGGATGAAAATAATTTTTATAAGTTTAATATTGAAAAACTACATGATTATCCATTATTTATTTATTTTAATTTTATTAAATAGAAAATTATTTTCTGAATTCAATAATTTTAGAAGTTTGAAGCATCCACTTATGAGATGACATAATTATCTATCTAATGAGTCAGGTTCATGATGACATAATTATCTATAGTAAACGAATTAAGTACGTAGATGTAACATCTGATATATGAATGATGTATTTTCTTTTATCCAATCAATTATTTATCTCACACTTTTATTGTTTTCTACAAAAATAATTAGTTTCTACATATTTTATTCACCAATAATTATTAAGAAATTATTTTTTAAATTATCAAACTTTATAAATTAAATTCTAATTTTTTTAAATCATGAAACTAAATGGTAGATTTCTTCAAATCATATAAATTAAATTATAATTTTTTTTCCGAGTTTTTTTTTTTTTTTTTTAATAATTATGGTAGTTGGAAAAACAATCATCATTAAAAATCAAGGGTTATGGTTTAAAGTAACCGCTAGCCTAGTATATATGACTAAATTATAGTGCTTTAATCATTTATCTTCTTAAACATTAGATTGTAATCCTCATTCTCTAATTAAAAAAAAAAACTTTAGTTAAATATTAATAAAAGTAAAGTGCCTTTAAAATAATTATAATAAATACAAAAAGAACAGTAATTCAATGATATCAGTAAACGTAAAAAGATCTCTTTAGTTGTTGTAATCTAAATCATATATATATATATATACATATATATACATTATAATAATAAATAAAGGTAAAGCTCCTTCAAAAATATTAATAATATAAAAAAAAATAAAAATGATGATAAAGTTTGATCAATGTTTTAGACGATAAATATTTACATCGAAATGGTCAATAGTGTATTGGTTTCGTGGAACCACTTTTATATTATAGTGTAATTATTTAAAATGGGTTATTCATTATATTTCTTTGATTTTGTTTTTCCTAAAATACATGAAAAATTCCCTAATTTATTTGCTTAAAAAAACATATTTATGAATAATATTTGTAAATGATAGGTAATTGTCAATAGTTAACCTTTATTATATAGTATCTTAAAAAAAAAAAAAAAAAAAAAAAAACTTTCTTATCTAGAATTTAGATAGCACATTACTTTCAAGCAATGGCTTTATCACCCACCCATTTTCCCTACATCATTATCAAACACATTAGTGTAATCAAATTAAGTATGAACTTATAAGCCATTAAAACATCTTTCCAACCAACTTCTTAACCCATTTATTTTCTCTAATAAATAATTTAGAGGTTTTTCTTATATTAATCATACAAATGGTTGGATTTAATCTAATCTAATCTAATCAAATTTGTTTTAGGTGGCAACTTTTTTGTTGTCTATTTCAATTCTGTCTTCCATTATCATTAGATTGAAAATTGTATGCTGCACAAAGTGAATCCTATCTATGACATCGATTGATGACTATCTGTGACATTGATTGAAGATTATATGTAGATTTATTGAAAATTATCGTTGCACCAATTAAAATTGTTTAATGCATGAACTTTTCTATCAAGTAATTACTTGGTCTATCTCAATATAAACTTCTTCTAAAAAAAATTTATTCATTTTTTTTTAATTTTAGTATACATAAAATATTCCCTTATTAAACACATAAATCTCAATCAAAACATAAAATAAAACATAAGTAGTCGAAACAATGGACGATATACATAATTGGTTCATTTTCTACCTCAAAACTCAATTCAAGAACTTTCATAGTTTTGTAATACCATTGATCTATCTATCTATCTATCTATATATATATTTTTATTATTATTATTATTATTTTTTTAACTATAGCACACGAAAAGTTGAGGATTATAGGTTAAAGAGACTAATAGCTCAAACGTTCAATGTAAATTGAAAGACCATAAAATCACAAGTTCGAATTTCCGCTTTCAACGGTTATAATCTAAAAATAAATAAAAATTGGGAATAAATTATCCTTTAAATTTAATAATATCTAATAATTGAATGCTTGCAATCAAATTACTAATTAATATACATAATATTTATTAGAATTAGACTCTTCATAAAATGAAGTTTATTAAATCCCTAAACACATGTTTCAAAAACAAATATTAAATATTCAAATTTTTAGTACAATCTTTTGATTCAAAATACATGCTCATTTTCTTCAAAAAAAAAAAAAAAAAAAAAAAAAAAAACTAATTTCCCACATTGACCCAATTATAAATAAAAACATAAATAGAATATGAAAAGTATTTGTAGTGGTAGTGGCCACATTATATTTATTAATATTAGCAATTTTCTTTAGTCTTCCACTAAAGGATTAGATGACGTGGAAATCAAATCCATTTTGGTCGACCATTTTCCCCCTTTTTTCTCTTTTTTTTTTTTTTTTTTACGAAATAATTTTTTTTTCTTCATATTTTCGTCTCTATAAAGTTGTTTGTTCGCCATTAATTAAAAAAAGAAAGGTCCAAATGCATTATCGAGTTGCCACAGCTTTTTGCTAGTAGTGGGTTAAATTTATAATTATGTAAAAGGATTAAAAAGTAAATTAAACTATGATTATTGAATTGAATAAATTTCATCCTTATAATTTTTTTTTTTTTAATTAAACTTGTGTTACATTTTACCAATCCCAATAGAAAGAATACTAAATATGGTCAAGAAATGTTGAATATCTTTATAAAATATATGAATAATTTTTCATCATTATAAATTAGTTTTTAAATAAAATATCATATTATATAATATAGTACGTAGCGTAAATGTTTAGTTTTCAAATTTTAATATATTCAAATCTAATCTAAAATGATGTTCTCAATGTTGTACCATCTTAAAGAGATATATCGAAGACAATAAAACTACGAGATATAAAAGCTATTCTCTTAATCACTATCAATTGATTTGGAGATTAAATTTAATTAATCAAACTATTAGACGAAAATTAAGTTTTTAAAACTAAGAGTAGAGAATGGTATAACTAAAGCTTCTTTTAAACGGTAAAATATCATTATAATCTTTAAATTTTGACCTTTGTTCTGTTTTGGTTTTTGAACTTTCAAGCTACTAATTTTAATTCTTGAACTTTGAAGTTTGTTCTGTTTTGGTCATTGAAATTTCAAAAATCCAATTTCAATTCATATATTTTAAAGAAAAAATAAATAAATAAAATTGGTCTCTGTAATAAATTTAAAGTCAATATTAATCAAAATTGATTCGTTGATAATTTTAATATAATCAAAGATGTATGTGAACATATTTTTAAAATTTATAAAAGGAGACGATAATTTTTAAAAGAAAAATAAACTCAATTATCTAGAAATTAATCCTAACAAATTTTCTTACTTTTTTTTTCTTTTTTTTTTTTCTTTTTTTTTTTTTTTTTTGAGTAAATTTTTCTTCAAATCAAATTGTATGCGCTTCTATATGTAAATGTTCTTCTAGCTACATAGAATATTTCTTGAGTGGATGGGAACCTTCAACGGGCTATCAAACGATGGGCTTTTGTCGATACAAGACTAGAAATGGGCTTAATTGAATTTGGGCCACAGGCCCACAGCCCACTTTCTTCACATAGAGGGATGGTCTCTCAAAAGTTTGCTATGGCAATGTATGCAACTCTCTCTCAAAAAGGAAAGGTTATAAGGTTGCTTGCTTTACCGAGTTCAAGCACCTAACGATCGAGTAGCTTACTATCCCTTCGATCTCGTTTCCTCCGGACCCCGGTTTTATATAATGTCAGTTACCTTACTAGTGTTCAAGATGATACGAAAAGCTATCAAAATGTCTAATACAAATTACAAACTTTGTTTGATAACATTTTTGTTTTTCATTTTCTATTTAAAGAAAGGTATGCTTAGTACCAACTTCATCTACTCACCATTCTTTTCAAAATCATGACCAACTTTTTAAAATTAGAAGGAAAAAAACAGCTCTAATCCCCATTTAAAAGAAAAAAAAAAAAATTGGCCAACATTTCAAAAAGGCTTTAGAGATGAAAAGTGAAAAGGAAAACATTGGTAAAGAATGCTTAATTTTCTCAAAATAAAAAATTCAAAAACAAAATCGTTATCAAACAAGCCTATACAATTACAGAAAACGAAAAATAACAAAGCTCTTGTAGAGAGCTTTCAACATTCTAATACACAATACAATAAACATTCAACTCCTATGCACCAAAATCTATGAAAACTCTCTCTCTCTCTCTTAATATACTGAACTCTTCACCATAGAATTGAACCAAAGAAGGAAGAAAAAAAAAAAAAGGAAAGAATTTTCACCTTGGACCAGAGAGCTCCATGGCTTGAACCAACAATGATGAATCATCAGTTAAATCAGAGTATCTGTCTGAAGAAGAAAAATCATGGGGTCTGCACTTTGATGAATCAACTCTCTGAGAAGCTTCCCATCTCACTGCAAGCCCTTCTCCTTCAAGCATTCTGACAACTTCTGACATCTTTGGTCTATGCCCTGGTAGATATTGTGTGCACAATAGAGCCACTTGAACCATCTCTTCCAATTCTACTCTCTCATAGTTTGCTTTCAGATCCTTGTCCACTAGCACTTCTAGCTTCTTCTCTAGGTGAATCTTCTTTACCTGTTAACCATAAACAAAAATTTCATTCATTTGTTAACTATCTTCACAGTTCGATCAAGAAAACATACGTTGTTATTAACATCGAAAGCGAGAAAGAGAGAGGTGAAAGGATATCACGAACGGATCGTCTCACTACTGTTTTGTTGTGCTCTCTCTCTCTCTCTCTATGAGAAGATCTCCTAACATTTATAAGATAGACGAGCAACTCTACTCATTACTAATTGGTTTAGAGATATAACTCATAATATCTAATATGGTATAAGGATTCATTAAACTCAAACAAACGTTCATTAACAAGAAATAGGGATCCGATTCACGAATGATGAATGGCACCATCTGGAAGAGGCGTGTTGAGGATCTTAGCATAGAAAGGTAATGATATCTTCTAGCATTTATAAGATAGATGAGCTACTTCACTAATTGTCAATTGATGTTTGAGATTTGAGATGGAACCCAGTACTAGTCTAATTAGGAGCTACTTCACTAATTGTCAATTGATGTTTGAGATTTGAGATGGAACCCAGTACTAGTCTAATTAGGATCACAACAAGGATCGTCTTGCTACCGTATAGTTGTGCTCTCTTCGTTCTTGAAAGCTTTGAGAAGCAATAGAGGTTTAGGAAAAAAAAAAATCAAAGGGTAACAAAGATGAGTTAACAGATGAGAGATTTGTATTGTTTTTCTATGGCGGTGCATACCCAATCAAGAATGCCTCCTTTCTGATTAGCTGCTTTGCCAAACTCAAGGGCTCTCTGTCCTGTGATGAGCTCAAGAAGGAGGATTCCAAATCCGAAAACGTCTGTTTTCTCCGATGACTGTCCAGTGGAAAGATATTCGGGAGCTATATGTCCCACCGTACCTCTCACTGCAGTTGTGACATGTGAATCTTGATGGTCTAGAAGCTTTGCCAACCCGAAATCTCCAACGACAGCCTCGCAGTAGTCATCGAGCAATATGTTTGCTGCCTTAACGTCTCTATGTATTATCTTTGGGTCACACTGTTCATGGAGGTATAACAAACCCCTTGCAGCTCCTATAGCTATTCTCTTCCTTGTTGCCCAATCTAATACCGGTTTTCCTGCAAATGAAACCAAAATGTTCCGTAAGTTACAATGTCAAACATTAGATATTATAGGTAGCGCATGGTTCAGTCAATTTTTTTAGATGGATCTTTTGTTGATGCTCTTAAAACAGTTACCTTTGAGACGCGAAGCAACGCTTCCATTAGACATATACGGGTAAACAAGAAGCCTTTCGGTAGGTGTGTTGCAAAAGCCGTATAGTCTAAGGAGATGCCGGTGCACGGCTAGGCTGATCATCTCAACTTCAGTCTGAAACTGGATCTCGCCTCTACTTACATTGCCATCTTTAAGCCTTTTAACAGCTACAACCGTTCCATCGGAAAGTATTCCTTTGTAAACATTTCCGAAACCTCCCTTTCCAAGTATGTACTTGCTGCTGAAGTTGTTTGTAGCTATCTGAAGTTCTCTAAATTGGAACCTTCTCAGATTTCCGAGCGAAATCTCCTCATGTTGTCGGTCTGCAGTTGTAGAGATTGGCGTCAAATCAAGAGCATGATGCACATGACATACTTCAATTCTTTATTGAAGTTTAAAGTTTGGCGTTAAACATTTCACTATATCTAGGATAATCACACCCGTTCTTAGACCAGGTACCGAGAGACAACGAAAGAATGGAGACACGAGAGATGCCTACAAATTAATGTCACATGTGGGTTTCGAACCTGGGACCTCGAGGAAGCACACCTTCGAAGCCCAAACCTTCAACCACTGTGTTACCCCTTGGGGACGCCTTAAACATTTCACTACTCCAAATGTCTTACCTTTTACATCGAAAAATGTGGGTCGATTGCTTCGTCTTCTCCACCATATAAACAGTCCAAATACAAGAACAATCAGGCATAGGCAAGCTAGGCTCAAGCCAAACGTAAGTGCCATTTTGTGACTCTTCAATCTCACGGGAGGCAAACCAGCTAAAAAAAGCAACAAGACTTGTTTTAAGATTATACAATCGCAAGAGTTCTTACAAAACATTAATTACTAAAATTGGAAAGGCCATGAAGGGAATTTATCAATAGCTATTGGTTTTCATGAACCTTACTTTGTGTGGTGTTCAAATTCATGGACATGGGCATTAGAGTCGTCCCGTGGCAACCGGCCTCGGACCCAGTCACGCAGATCAGAGGATTTCCAACAATGCTGCAATATCAGAAGAATATATGAGTAAAATTTCACACAAAAAAGATATATTTAGAGAGAGAGAGAGAGAGAGGAAAGAGAGAGAGATATACTTGAATGTTCTGCTGGGAAATCTGGGCAGAGGGCCACTGATATTATTATATGACACATCACTACATTTACAAACAAATTCAGAATAAGACAACTAAATTCAACAGCAAGTTTTCATCAGAATGATGAAACAGAGATTGCTGAATTTGAAAAGACAGGAACTTACAGAAAGGCAAGCTGAGTCATGTTGGCTAAAGACATTGGAATTGCCCCAGAAAGACTGTTGTTGTTAAGCCTCCTAAAATCAATGGAAACAAACCAAAAACTTACACAAAATCAACCTTAAAAATATAATGTAAATTTTTGGTAGAAGATGAGCGGTTAACCACTACTCCTAGAAAACCACTCGTTTGTATTTGGTAGTAAACAACCGCTCTTAACTACTCATTAAATCCTCTATCAAACACTCCATCAAATATATCACTCAGTCATTGCTAACATCAATCTCCAAACAAGTAATTAATTATCCAACAGCTACTAACGTCAATCCTCAAACAAATAGTTAATTACTTCAAACTACCATTAACCCCTCCACTACCACTCTTTTCTACCAAAAACAAATACACCCTCAGAAGAAGGAAGATGCTTACAAGTACTGTAGGCTTTTCAAATGGCCTAAAGAAGAAGGAACTCCCCCAGTGAAGAAGTTGTTTGATAGATCAAGTGTTTGAAGCTTTGAGAGTCTCCCAAGCTCTGGGGGAATTGGGCCTGTAATATTGTTGTTCTGCAACAACCTACAAAGCAAATGCAGACCAATTTTCTTTACTGAGGAGAAAGAGAACAAAAAAAAAAAAGACATCGATCATTTTTACTTACACAATTTGGAGGTTTGACAAATTCCCAATGCTTGAAGAAAGAGTCCCAGACAGGTTCTGGCTTGGAGTCCCTCTGCATCATGAACAAACCCCACAAAAAACAAAAACAACATTAATTCCATTTTCCAACTCTTGCCTCAATAAAATTTCAGTACAAATTCGAAACTTCGATCCACTATACTAAGAATAACGATGTCCGTCCCTAGGCCATCTGCAAATAAATGTCACAGGTAGTTCTCGAATCTAGGACCTTGAGGGGAGCAGACCTTCAAATCCCAAGCTTTCGATCACCGCGCCACTCTCGAGTACATTTTCACCACAAATTGTTAAAGAACGTAGAGAAGAGAAGAGGAATTTACAGGCCAATGACAAGGCTTTCAGGGGAGCAAGTAACCATAGTCCAACTACAAGGGTCAACAGAGTCCCCATCCCAATTCTCAAGCACACCATGTGGATCTTGAAGAGAAGCTTTTATACCCATCAAAGCTTGAACTGAAATGAAACAAAATGAAGCCTTGCAACAATGAGACAATGATGAAACAATTACTTCCCCTCACTATGAAAAATTCAGCAAGTTCCCATCTCAAAAAAGCCTAAATAAGTAGTGAGAAAATGAAGAGGGAAATGAAACAATGAACAATTTCCCCCCATGAAAATGGCCTATATAGACACATAAAAGAACTGGGAAATTGAGAAATGAAACAATAAGATTAATGAAACCCAAGAAAAATTCAACAATTACTATCTCAAAAATGACATAAATAGACAGACCCATCTTGCAAAAAGGGTAATAAATTAAGGAATTCAACATTCAATTGCTTCATTCATTATTCTCTCACATACCTTCATAGTTCACACCTTTGGGAGAAAGCAAGCCATTAATTGCAGATGCCCAAAACAATAAAGAAGCCACAAGACATGAAGCAGTAGACTCAGTTCTCATCATTCTCATTAAATGCTCATAAACAAAAAAAAAGAACCAGAGAAAAGCCAAGCAAAAGAATGGAGGGCTGGTTGAAGAAGAAGGATATGAAAAAAAAAAAAAAAAGAAAAGAAAAAAGGGGGCAAACCCTCAAATTAGAACAAGGGAAATTTTCAAATTAGGGCTAAAATTAGTGGTTTTTAAGGCAGAAATCTCCCAATAAGCAAAAGAAAAATGATGAAATGTCAGAGCAAAAATGGAGGGCTTGCTTTTTGGTGGCAGTGGGCAGTGGCACTAACCAAGCATGCTTGTCTTTTGAGACATGAAGCTTTGAAGAATATAATAAGGAGTGCCTTAAAAAGAATCAAACCCATTCAAGAGAGAGAGAGAGATTGGAAATTATTTTTTTTTACCTTTAATCATGTCTAATGCTTTTATAAGGGTGGCATGTGAATTTGTAAATTCCCTTCAACATATATTATTCTTAAATCTTGTAAAACAAGTACAAACAAAAGAATATTGATTTATTTTTTAGTATCTAAATTAACAATATATATAATCATACAACATTTTACTATATCATTCAAATCAAAACCATTCAAAAGCTCTTCTTTTTTTTCTTTTTTTTTTAAAACTGCAAGCTGGAATAGGAATCTAAGCTCTTGATAGAAATCAATTAAGCCACTTTTATTTTATTTTTTTTAAGGTGACCCAGTAAAAGTTAAATGGTTAAGATTCATGGGTCAGTGAAATCATGTGAAAATTCACTCAATTTCATTAAAAAAATAGTAAAAAATAAAAACTTTTCTTTTACAAACCTCCAAGAACAAAGCCTGAGTTGTTATTAATAAACCTCTCTAAACAATTTGGAGAAAGAAAAAAAGGGCAACCCAATAAAAATTACATGATTTTGATTCATGAGTTAGTGAAACCATATGAAAATTCACCCAAATATCATATAAAAATCTTATCTTTTTACCAGCTAGATCAAGATCAAACCTAAATATTTTAATAAATGTCCCAAGCTTTGAAAATAAAAAGAGTAACCCATTAAAATTGATATGATTTAGATTCATGGGCGAGTGAAATCATACAAAAAATGTAACTGTCCTTACTCAAGTGCATCTTAGGAAAATCTCTAAGAGGTTACCCAACAACCAAAAACTACTCCAAATGAAGCATATTTAATTACGAAGTTTCTACGATTGAGCGATCGAAAAGAAAGATGTGCTTTGTTGGTATAGATAAATACAAATCAATTATTTTAAGCTTTTCTTAATCATATGACTATATCATCTCTCTCATTCAAATGTAGACTCGATTCATTTATGCATCCCTCCTAAGTGCCTAACGTGCAATTTCATATAATTTAACAGTCTGAAAATGAGCAATAATACAGTCAAATAATTGAAGAACATAGTGAAAATGTGGGCAAAAATTTGTTATTGGTCAGTGGTTAAGAGAATCAAGGCATTGAAAGTGACAAAGAGACAATGGATGAAAGTGGGTTTTGTTTTGAGGAATCAAACATTCTTTGAGTTTGGCCATTGGGCAAGATTCTAAAATTCTAAAACTAAGTAGTGGAGAATTTGAGAATCTCGAGGAGGCTGAAGAGAGCAACAAAAGTGAAGAAGAAGAGCTCGAAATTGATGATAATGGAGTTGGTTCACCCACTATATCAACATTATTACAATACCCCCATTCTTCTTTTTCTTAATTTCTTTCTCTTTATTGCAAAATACTTTTTTTTTCAATTAAATTATAAAATATATATTGAGAAAATCTAACTTGATTTCTCTCTCGTTCATGAATAAGATTCATATTTTAAATTAGTTATATTAAAGGTTAAATTTTAAAGAAGTATAAATGACGATCGTTTAATTTTCGAGAAAATTGCACAAACCACCCCTAAACTACGTGATTTGTAATAATTACTCTCTTGAACTTTAAATTTGATCAATTAACCTCCTAAAGTAGGATAAGTTTTGCAACTAATCCCAATGTCAAAAATTAAGTGAAGTGGAAAAGGGTAAAATTGACATTTAAAAAATAAAGAAGGTTTATCTCTCTTCCCTTGCCTTCTTCCTCAACTTCCATTGCAAACTAATTGTCAATTTTACCCTTAATTCTCTCTCAAAACTGAAAAAATAGGTGACGCGTCGATTTGATTACCCGAGATTAAGCAGTTGGGCAAGTCCCCATCTTGACCGATTAGTCGAGATTGAAGAGCGGTTGCGTTTGAAGGTAACCTAGTTTAGTACCATGTTACGGATTCGATACTCAAAATTTGAATATGAAGTAAAAAATGAATTATTAACATTATACAATTCAAAACTTTATTTCTTAATTACTTAAAATACTTCTCTAGTGAAAAAAAAATAAATAAATAAAGTTGAATCTGATTGCTTAATTAAAAATTAATCTTCTTTTGAACATATTTATAATTAAATATAGTTAGATTAGAGATGTGTGTATATATATAGGGACCATGTAAATCAAATTTAATTCAAACAGAAAGTTTTTTTTACTGTATTTATTTCAATTTATTATTGCGTCATTTTTCTTTTCAATTAATTATTTTGAAAGAGATGGAGAATTTTCTGCGTAACTCAAACTATATTTTAAATAAATGAAAGCACTAATTTTAAGTTATTTAAATAAATAAATAAATATATTATTATTATTTATTTTTTTTTTTAATTTAGTATATCAGAAGAAAGCATTTAAGCAGACAGTCATTCCACCAAAACTGTTGATAAAGAAAGTGCTTTTGGAAAAAGCAAAAGCTGCCATTTTTCTCTCTCTTTTTTTCTTTATTTAGTTTTTGGTCCCTCTTTCTAAAATAATTTGTTTTTGGTGTGATGTGAAATTATCCCCATCGCAGGGACTGCGCGTGCAAAGAGCTGCTCAATTATAGATGAACAGTGATATTAATGCATGGTGCCCCCTACTCTTTATCATCATCTCTTTTTTTTGCACTTTTTCCTTTTCTATGGGTTTGGATCGTTGAACCGACACGACATGTTGTTCGTTCGTGATAGCTCGATTGATAAAAGTTTAATTCATATAAAGTTTTGTTTTTCGGTTTGGATCCATATATTCTCTTTTTTCGTTAAATTATAATTTTAGTTTTGATCATTTAAATTATGTGTAATGGATATCATATTATTTTCAAAAATGTTTAATGTATTTCTTCACTTTTGATTTCGTGCTTGTTGAATCCATCGATCGTTACAATTTTCAATTTAATGATTATCAGGTTTTATTTTTTTTTAAAAAAAATTAATAAATCATAAAATATTTGGTCTCGACTTTCATTTTTAAAAACTAAAATTTTGATTTTATATTCAAGAGTACTTTAGTTTTATATTAGAATCCAACTTGTGTGGATTGCAGAAATATAAACAAACAATTAGTATAATATGCTATATATCTTTTGAAAGATAATTATTTATGCATCAATAATATCGGGTAGAATTTAAACAAATTATTAAACAAAAAGAAATCATAATTCCATGCTTAACTACTTAATTCATGTTTCATTTCAAATGGTATGAATTTTTTTTTTTTAATTTTATCAAACTATAAAATATAAATTTAGTTATTACTTAATTCATCTTCTATTATAATTAAAACAAGTTATTTTTTAGATTTAATCAAATTAAAAAAATAATTAATTTTTAATATTATAAATGACTAAATTTTATCTTTTTCTAAACTACAAAAATTTTGTTACAATTTCTAAAATCATGTCTACTAAATTTCAATTTATTTAAATTATAGAAACCAAATTTGTAAACTTCGTTTAGAGTTAAAGAAATTTGTATAATTATTGGACACTTAGACCCGTTTAATTTTATACTAAATGAATCCTTGAATTTATATATAGAATTTAAAATAAATCATATAAAAAAAATCAAAATCTTAAACTACCATTAAATTGAAATTTAAATAACTTTTTAGTAAGGTTATAATATATTTTAAAATTGGTTGAAATGTCTCATTCAATTACATGCAAACTTTTTTGAATAGGTAAGAAAACATAGGCATAAGGAATATTTCTTCTTCTTTTTTTTCTTTCTTTTTTTAAATTATTTTGTGATATTCACAACATTCCCCCTTCTCCTATTTCATTCCTTTGTCTATTTTCCTTTGGTGTTTAATTACTTAAATAACCCTCAGATTTTTTATAAATAATTTTGGCAAGTTTATCCTCTCTTTTTTTCTTTTCTTTTTTTTTTTTTTTCATTTTGGATAAATTTAGAAGGTATCACATGCAAGTCCCACAAAATTATTAAAATTTGAGCTAAATTTTTTTAAACCTCAATTGATGTTTTTTAAAATTTAACTAAAAATTCTTGATTTGTAAAGATAAAAAGTGTTGTAAGCCAATAATATCTTGAAATACTCGGAAAAGGTTAGGGCCCACCCGAGAGCCGACCAAGCCAACGCCAACCCTTCGAGGATCGGCCAAATGGAAGCCTTGACCACTAGGGGGTCGGCCGCGCCCATTGCCGACCTCCGGGGGTCGGCCAAGTGGAGGTCGTAACCCCCAAGGGGTCGGCCAAGTCCACGCCGACCCTCCAGGGGTCGGCTAAGCAAGTCCGACTCCTCTAGGGGTCGGCCAAGGAAGGCCTCGACCCTCGGGGGTTGGCCGTTGCAGCCTCACCCCTCTCGGGTCCAGCAAAAGAAGGTGAACACCCCTTAGGGGGAAAGTCGTGGAGGTCAGAACTTTCGAAGAGTCGACCGAGTCCAAGTAACGACTGGATCCACTGATAACGACCAGAAGTTATGCCGAGTAGGCCAGCCCGTAGCGTCCTACACTTACAACGAGTAAGCCAACCCGAATGGGTTGGTCGTGGAGGTTAGGACTCTCCCCCAAGAGTCGACTGAGTCCAAGTAACACAGGGAGACGCTGCACCCGTGGCGTCCCCGGTTACAACGAGTAGGTCAACCCGAGTGGGTTAGTGGTGGAGGTGAGGACCCGTAAGGGTTCGCCGAGTCCAAAATCGACCTCTGAGGAGGACGGTCGAGTAGGCCAACCCAAATGTAAGAAAATTAAAATAAAATAAAAAAATTAAAGAGGAAAATACTGTACAGGGAAGTTATCCAAATTAAGAACATCAAAATTCTAAATTATTAATTTAAATTTAGTAAGTTAAAATTGAAATGATGTAAAGTTGCATTGAAATTAAACACCATAATTAAGGGAATATAAATAGAGAGAAATATAGTGCCACTTAAATAAATAAATAAATAAATAAGTAAAGCAATCATTAAAGATCATTAGATTACTATTTTAGTCATTGAGATTGTTCAGCCTTTATAATTTTACTAAATATTATCTTTGATGAAAATTAATTTTATCCAAATTGATTTAATACCACCAATACTTTCTTTAATTAAATAAAAAAAAACCCAGTAAATATATTTTTAAAGAAAATTTATTTTGGATGACAATTTTTATTATTATTATTATTATTATTATCGTGGTCTATTTTAATTATTACTTTTTTAAAAATATTTTATTAATAATAAAATTTTGAATGTTTTTTTTAAGTATTTCAATTTTTTTTTTTTAATTATCTATTATACTAATTGAAGTGAACATGTGCGTATACTTTTTTCGTCTTTTTACTTAACCACTTTAATTTTTAAGAATTTCTTTTAAAAAATTAATATTCATTAATTTATTATTATTATTATTATACATGAAAATTTTCATTTTAAATTTATAAATATTATTAAATAATAATTGTTTAAAACAAAAATTAAGAAAATTTTTAATATTCATTAAAATTGAAAAGACAAAAAATAAAAGATTTACTGATGAAATGAAAAGGTAATTTAACCTATTATAAATAAAAAAAAAAGAAAAAAAAGAAGAATGGACCAAGCATAAAAAAGGATCACAAAACATTAATAAAAGACAAGATTTATTGTCTTATTCATCCACCAATATAATTAAGGAAATTGTTTTTTAGTCATATGTACTTAAGTTTCAATCTAGTTACATATTTTAAAATCAAACATTTTTAATAGTGATGTTTATTAATATTCACTTTTTTTTTTTATTTGATTTTCATATTTTAAAATTGAATAATTTTTATTCATAACATATCAATAATGCTTTTGTGTTTTTTAGTTAATTTTATATTTATTTTTTAATTAAATTCATGTCAAAAGTACAATATCAATTTATTAATATATTAGAATTTAAAATTAGTCTAGTTAATATTAATTTTGTTATTTCACTGACAAAATATAGCATTATTGAAATATCATGATAAAATTATTAACATATATGCCCAATATAAATTAGACCCAAAACTTAAAGATTAAAAAAAAAAAACTGCTCAATACATACTATTTTTGAAATTTAAAATAATAATAATAATAAACTAAATTTCAATGGATTTTTTTTCGATTTTTAATACAAAATTAAGTATAATTGAAATATCACGAGTAAAAATATTTAATTTGAAAATATATAAATCAAACTAAAATTATACATCAAACAAAAAGTGAACATTATTAGAATATCATACTTAAAAATGTTTAATTTTGTAACGAATGATCAATTATTATGAACCAAATTAAAATTAAATTCAAAAAAAAAAATCCCTAAAATTAAAAATATACCACTATGCCTCAATTACAACACTATAAAAAAAAACATTATAATAATTGATCATAAAGTGATCTTGAAGAAAGATATTTAAATTAGAGTATTGGATCAATTTGTTCTCCAAAATTATCACTATGATCACTATCTAACAATTATTAATATATATATATATATATATATATATATATATATATATTAAGCAAGTATAATTATTATTCTTTTTCCATTTTATCTTATGGAAATATATAGAGAAAGAAATAAAAAAAAATAAAAAAATCAGAGTATGGTACTCTCATTTTATGTTCATTCACATCTATGTATTTGATACATTTAATTTTTCCTATAGAGGTCCCCACTACTAGCTTTTAAATATTTCGTCAAATATTATTTTGGATTTTTTTTTTTTTTTTACCAATATTAGCCATTTAGTTGATTGATATAGTTCGAGTTGTGTAATGGTCTACTCAAATTCACGTGTATCCTTTTTCACCAACATATTAATTACAATTTTTTCGAATTATTCTTTTCATAAATTTTTTTATTTTTTTATTTCTTTTTTCTTTTTTCGAATCAGCTTTAAATGCTCGGTGTACATAAAATGTTGATGTAGAGAGATTTTCTAGTGATATTAAAATTTTGATGTTTAGTTTGTTGTAAGTGATACGGACTTGTGTTCATACGTTAGGTGTGTAGTGATAAATTGCATGTATCATTTTCTTATGACGTAACTAACTAACTTGTTCGAGATTTTTTTTTTTTTTTTTTTTTGCACTAAAGTTTTCTAGTTTTAATTTCTTTCAAAATTGTTTTGAATGCTTACATTTTTTTTTTTGTATTGATTATCCCAAAATTTATTGATAAATTCTTATGAGTGTGCAAATCCATCAGGTTGCTAAAAGCTAGCACAAACGAGTGTGCTCCTTATCCAATTTCAAGTTAAGTGAGAGTTTGCAAGTTATGAGATTGTCGAGTTTCTCTCCAACAAATAACCTGAAAGTCATATTCAATTCTTTTGTAACGCTTTGACTTATTTAAACGGAACATTGTCGAAAGAAAACTCATCTCAATCTAAATTTACATGTAAACAAAATAAATAAGACTTAATTAAAAGATATATTATATAATATTTATAATAATTCACAAATGTGATAAATAATAGTATCAATTAACAACCTATATTTTTAATAAATTTTCTAAATAAAATATTATTTTTGAAATATCTCTATCCCCTTAAAAGTTGTGGTGTTGAACCTAACAGTGTAAAAGTGAGAGTGATTGAACAAGACAGGTTCAATTTTCATGGTAAAGGGACAATCAAATTATCAAACACCTCCAATTTTCATATCAAATAATTTATTTTTAATTTAAAGGATTAGTTTCAAATTCAATTATCATACAAATTAGAATATTGCTCATAATTAAAGACAAACATTATTTTCAAAAAAAAAAAAAAAAAAAAAAATCTACAACATATAATTTCTTAAACTACACTCAAGATAATATATTAGTTAACTTTGTCAACCTTTTTCCAAATAGAGATTCAAATTCTCACTTTAAAATGATATTTAAATAATTACAATGTTTTTCACGTATCTTGTATAACATTCAAAAAAAACATGTCTAAACTGCTCCATAACCAACAAGAGGCAAGTTTTTTTTTAGGAATACATTAAAGAAGTGGAGACTACAAACTATTGTCACAGATGAATTCGAACCTAGAATCTTGAGCGAATACATCTCTCGAGTTCAAATCTTCAACCAACTACACCATCCCTGAGACTCAAGAAGCAAGTATTGTGCAAACTCAAAAAAAAAAAAAAAAAAAAAAAAAAAAAAAAAAAAAAAAAAAAAAAAAAAAAAAAAAAAAAAAAAAAAAAAAAAAACGTGAGGAAATAAAAAGAGGTGAAGGAAATGAGTAGGAAATAATGAAAATATTGAAGAAGTTGAAGGGAGAATTTTGAGTGGGTGGGAAGAGACATTTCTTCAATATCTATAAGCTATAAACTAAATAAGTAGACAACCTCATCCACAAGCCTTAGAATGTTTTTTTTTTTTTTTTTTTAATGCAAAATATATATGCCAAATATTTCAAAGTTCAAATGATGCAATATCACTTCCAAATTATAATAATCCAAATGTTTTGAGAGAAAAGAAAGAGAGAAATGTTGATCTCTTTTTTGGTTGGAAGTTTCTTTTGAATGCATACTTGAAAATGTGTGAATTGGGAGTACTTTCATTTTTCACTATTTATATACCATATGTATTTATTACATAATAATAAATATTGTCTATTTAGATTCTAATTAGCTTTTCATTAAAAAAAATTTGTCTTAGAAATTTGAATTTTCTTTAAGTCTAGTTAATGCTAGTTTTGTTTTTTGTCACAAGCAGTTCAGTAACTTGAAGTCTCAAGGGGTGGCGCAGTTGGTTGAAAGCTTGGAATCTGAATGTGTGCTCCTTCAAGATCCCAGGTTCGAGACCTTAACAACTCTAGCCTTTGACCAACTACGTAACTCCTTAGAGAGAATATGTATGGTTCGATCTCGTCATTCAGACACAAATTACTAATTTCTATGTATTTTATTAACCGACATAAACTATTTTTTAGATTTTATCAACAACATAGACCAAATTCTAATTTTTCAAATCATACTCATTAAATTCTAATTTTTTTCAAATTATAAAAACTATATTCTTAATTTTTAAAATCAATAAGAATATAAATTTTAACTTTCATGAAACTATACGAAACTTATAATTGGCCTTTTTTTTCATAATGCACAATAACCAAAAGTGCTAGTTTTCAAAATTGAGTAACCAAATAGAAAGCAAATTCAAATTCTAACAACTCAAAAGTACATTTTTACCCTCAAGCTAATTAAGTGTAATGGCAACAAGCAATATGTAGTCTCTTAGAGGCCCCCAAGATGGAAATTAAAAAAAAATAAAAATAAAAAAATAAAAGAAAAAAAAGGGTTAAAAATCTTTGGTTAGATCACACACTACTACTACTACTAGTATTTAAAAGCAAAAGAAAAATCCAATTGTTTAGAGTTAGTGTTTCAAAGTGATTGACAAGAAAGTAATAGAGATAAAAAGATGCATTGATAATGAAAGAGAGAGTAATGAGTAGACAAACATGGTTTAGGATAAAAGGTTGTATTGAGGAAACATGATGTCCCATTTCTTTTTTCTTTTCCCTTTCTCTAAAGAAGAATCACTTCATTTTTTTTTTTTTTAATTTGAATTTGCATTCCCTTTTTCATTGGTTAATTTGGTCCATTCATCTATTATTATTATTATATATATTTGCATTTAATCAATTAAGACATCTTTTTTGTTGGGGGTAATTTGCCTCCCAAACACATTGTCTTTCAAACATCTAAGAACCACTTGAATTTTTTGGATATTGTTTTGATTTTGAAATGCTCTTTTATGTTACAATCATTGTTTCTTCCCTTTGGAGTTTTTTTTAATAATCATTATAAGGATGAAATTATTTTGGATTTCCTCAAATCTTGGATTATTCTTGCATGAATCTAAAATTAACAAATGTGTTTGGTGTATTAATAAGTATTATCTCGTATTTTCAAATAATACAGTACTAAAAAAATTTCGTTAAAATAATCCATTCGCCATAATTTATATTTGAAGTTTGTGAGTTTTAGAAAGTGGTTATAAGGTAAGAGTTTGAACTATAACTATTCAATACATAAATATGCAATTGTTGAACTATTGCTTTTGTTAACTATTAAAAAGTGATTTTACTCGCAAACATGGATAAGTTAAATTAAATAAATTGCCAAATATTAAAGATATTGAAATAATGTTATCTTAAAAAAAAAAAAAAAAAACTATGTTCTAAATTTTCAATTTTGTGTTGATAGTAAAGTTATTCATATTAAAATTTTGTTATACATGAGATTGAAAGTTTATAATTGTATTAAACTCTTTTTCTATTAATGTGAAGCATCGATTAATCACAAAAGTTCAAATATGAAACATTGAAAATTTTGTAACATATTAAATATTTTCCAAAATTCAAGATTTCATCAAACATTCCGATTTTCGTAACATTATTTATATTAATTATTTTAGACACGATATTTTATCAAACTAATGTGATCTTTTTTTCTTTCTTTTTTTTTTTCTCTCATTTATCAATCAATAGATAGTTGAAGCTTTTTTTTTCTTTTAATTTTGTCGTTAATTATCACAAAAAACAAGAAATTGGGTAGCCTACCTGTCAAAAAAGAAAAAAGAAAAAAAGAAAATGGGTAGCCTATTTAGGGCACGTTTGGCTACACCGGCCGTGAAGGAAGAATGTGTTTGGAGTATAGGGTTGGGAAGGAATGAAAGTTGATTGTTTTTTTATATATAAAAATTGAAAATAATTAATATAATATATATAGTTGATTGGAAATGAGAAATGGAAAAAAAAAAAAAGTATTGGACCACGCGCTTGATTAGGGCAGGTAGTACCCCAAACACGCCAGTTAAAGATATTAGTGTTAGCGCTCAGAATGGAAACTCTCTAATAGAAACTCTGTTACAAGAAAAACTTGTACTTGCTAAAATTGTACTAACATTAATGACCCATATAATTGTAATTAAAGAATGTAACCCATGTTTAAAGGTTAGACAAAATGTTAGACAAAGGCTTTTTCAATTTTGAAAAACAAATAACTTTCAATTCTTTATTCTTGACTAATCTCTCCCCTAAAATTCAAAATTTTAAACTACACCCCCTCCATATTCTACTCAGAAAGCATACACAATGACAAATCTTCCTTACTTTCCTTTCTGATATTTAAGACTGTTCGAACCAATTGCATGTAACAATTCGTCCGACTTTAATATTTGGATGTCAAGAAAATTTACCAGAATATAACTTTTAAGTAAATGACCTAACTTTGATTCATAGACTTTTAGGGGAATTTTGAATTGAGATTATTAGAGTATTTAGAATTATTATTTAGAATGAGAATTGTTTTTTAGTATTTAGAAGTAACGATTGGTGTCAAAACTTGTTTGGATGTAGATTTTAAGAGTGTTTAGAATGAGGATTTATTTTGATTATTACAATTTAAAAGTTTGTTTATATGTAGTTCTTTAAGGAGTAATTAGTAAATCTTACTTCTAAATACTCTGTACAAACATCCTCTTAGTTCCTCAAATCCCTCTTCACCGTTACGCCAACCCAACCCAACCCATAACGATGACTTCTTGCTCATTAATCAAGTTTGTAATCAAATACTAATCAGAAAATAATCAACTGAGATTAATTCTTAGACAATGGTTGAGGAATCTAACCTTTCTTTTTTCTTTTTGTTGAGACAGCATAATAATAATCCTCCCAATGAAAATTTGGTCTGAAATGGCTAAAGATTTGGCAAAGTTGGTCCCCCCCAACAGCACCTCCATTGCTGGTTTCTGCAATAAATGTTGTAAGAAATGGATAAACAGCAAGTGGGGGGGAGCAATAGCTACTAATCATAGAAAAATGATGACAATTTTGTCACAATGTCTGTAATAACCTAAGTTGTCTTTGTTTGCTGCCTACATTCCTAATGAACATCACAAGCATTGAAGTTGACAATCAAATGGCTCCAACACAAATGAAGACCCTTTTTTTCTTTTTCTTTTTTTTAATTTCCAACCTGTTTATCACACATAGCAAAATGGTACAACCCCTCTTGGCTTGTTTAGTCTCACTCATATCACTTTGCTCATGGATATGTCCTAATCAACCTGTTTGGCAATATGTGTCTTGGCTTGTCAAAAGAATTGCTATGCATTTCAATAAGGGCAGGAAAGGCCAAGTATCTGCCATGAAATCTAACAAAAAGAATAATATATGACTAATCTACCATCCTTTCCCTCACTTTAATTTGAAAATTGGACAAGAAACCACGAAAATAAGTTGAGTGAACCAGCCAGTCAAGTAATATACATTTATAACAGTCATCCGAGCATAGCTAGTAGTAGATAAAGTACTTATTACAATCCGATTAATGGTCGAAATCCTACCCCAAAATTAGAGTAAAGAAACAAACGACTATTACAAATCATTAGTAACCATCATGAATTGGCCTAATAATCAAAAGAACAAACAAAAAGATAAGAGTATAATCCATGATGACCACTTTAGTGTTTTAAAAAGAGCAAGGTGCACATGCACAATGACACTTAGGAGCCTGAGGCGCAGGGTACATAAAAGGTGCGGGCTTTATTTTTAAAGCGCACTATGAATAAATAAAACAAAAATTATAAATACATGTGTATATATATACACAAAACATATATATTATTCTCTTCCAATGTAGATATTTTTAATGTAGTCACCCCTTAAAAACATGAAATATTAAAATGTTAATCTCATATAAAAATCTAAGGTCCAAAAGATATAATTTATGGTCGCTAAATACATATTCATCCCTATTAACTCCTTCATTGGCAATAATTAGAGAGAACAAATAAGTAAATTGACGATTAGAGTTGACGATTAGGTTTTAGTTTTAGTTTTTTTAAATAAAACCCAAAAGTAATTGTTGATCGAATTTGAAATTCAAAAAACAAATTGAGAAAAACAAATAAAACATTACAGATTTACTTAGATTTTAGAGGTGCCTGATGGCTTCATGAAAGGCGCGCGCCTTTGCGGGCTTTCTATCCGAGCCTCAGAGGCTAGGGCTTTTTGAGTCTGACGCGCATTTTGAGGCTTTTTAAAATAGGAGCGCCACCTATCTAGAAATTAATTTTTTATCGAAATTCTTGACAATAAAAAATGGTAGAGTTTAAAAAATTTTCCGCTTAACTTTTTTTTTTTTTTTTTTTGATATTTGTAACTATCCGAGCCAGCTTTCGTGCACCTTGACTATGGTCACAGGACATATCGCCTGACCCTACAACATTTGAATGTCAAAGAAATTCATAGAAAAACTAATTCCTAGGTAGGTAACCACCATGACCCATTTAACCATGTATTTAACCTCACATGGTATAAGCAAATCTAAATGAACATACAACATCTTAGCATTTTTCAAATTGGAAATGAGTTTTGAACTCTTATAAGTTATAAACATACTCTGGAAAGTAACATGCGTGGCTTTAAGAAAGCTAGGTCAAGGGCTTTGTCAAAAGTGACTGCTAATGAGACTAGGTAGTTTAATGTTCGATAAACAAATTGATGGGACATTTGATGTTTCATGCTAGCTATGCGTTATAATGTAATCTAATCAACATTTCTTTTTATCACCTTTGCTGCAATGACAAGCTAGAATCTCTTGCTTTGCTTGAAACCAAAGATAGACATCTGCATCACTTTTCAAAATATATTAATAAAACAAATCAAGGCAACGTAAACATAATTAGTATTTGTACCATGAATACAAGATCCACCAAAATTACATAACAATTAGAAGGAAAGAACATCATTATGGAAAATTGATAAGCTCTAACACGATTAAGCAAATTATGAGTCAGGTAAGCAAGGTGGGGCTACTAATTCTTCAAAGACAAAATGTAGTGCTCACAAATATTTTGAATGTAACAAAATCAGTTGTCTTCCATAAAATGAAAAAGTTTTCAGACAAGTTCATTATGGGCAAGAACACACACTACTTTTTTCACTTGTTTAACACAATGAGATCCTTCAACACATGGAGTGAGAACTTTTCTGCATAAACAACATGCTGCAATAAAGGAAACAAGATAGAAAGCTTGCAGACATGCACACCTTACTGTAAAGTCGAAGATTAGCGGAGTAGAGGGCTTTACCCTACAGTAATCCTGTTATACAGCAGCACTTACAGAATTTAGTTTGATATTCTTCGTCTCCAATCGGCTTAAGAGCAACATATTGGAGTTGGCGACCTGAATTTTCAGCTTTTCTGAAAGTTCCTATATTCTGTAATAGTATAAAACTCAGAATAGGATCATGTACTAGGTGTCAAGAATCAAACACTTCATTAAGTTTTTCACACGGTAATGTTAAAATAAATCTTCTCTGCATCTTTCCAGTATCATACTAAAAACTGTATCTTATCTGCGTCTTTCCTGTATCGCAATTAAAAAAAGATGAAGAGATGATGAAAAAACACTAAAATAAGTTGTTAAGAAGATAACTAATTTATGAGAAGCTTAATTAGCTGATTTTGTCAACAGATTTGTTGTTCATACACAGTTTGGACTATATAGTAATTCTATAATGATTTATCAGACTAGTTTAAACTTAAATTTAGAGGGTACAAATTAGAGACCCTACAATACAAATAAGACAAGAAGTTGTAGGAAACTGAAGCTTCCATGATTTTTATTCTCCACAAAGAAACTAACCAATCAAGCTTCAATTGGGTCAATAGATTTTGAGAAACGGATGAAATATTTGAAAACAAAACCTTTAAATTGATCAAACACCACATGAACCTCATAAAGTACATAGTAGGGAGACAATATATGAAGACTAAGAAGCTAGATTTGGGGGAGCAGCAGCTTCTACAGGCTTCATGGAATTAAAAAGATCCAAAACATCAGCGTGGTTACGAATGTAGCCTGGACATTTTGAAAGGAAGTCTTGAGCATCTCCGTGCCTCCCAGCTAGGAAATATGCTTCGAACAAACGGAGAAACACTGATGTAGAAGGAAAACTCTTTGAAGTCATGGCCTTTAGGAAATCCATAGCGTCATCAGCTGTTCCAGATTTCGATACATGCAAAATAAATGGGTCAATAAATGGTGGGAATTCATGATTTCTCATCATCTCTAACAATTTCAAAGCTTCTTTGAATTCCCCTCGAACCAATAGCTTGTTTATCAATGTTTTATATGTAGAATGCCGTGGTTTTATCTGTTTTTTATCAACGAGATCACAGACTAGAAGGCTAGCATCAGTTTCACATTTCTTTTGACAGTACGCATTTACTATTAAATCCAAAGTATATCCAACACAACCATCCCCTCCTTTTTCAACCATTTTGTGGATGCAATCAGAAGCCTTGGGAAGATCTCCAGCAACACAATGTCCTTCAATCAGAGATGCCCAGGTCTTGTTGTCTGGATTACAGCCAGATGCTTCTAAGCTATTCATGAAATTGTTTGCTTCATCACTTTTTCCGGTACTACTAAGTCGGTACGCTACCTTTCTCTTCATACCACCACTGAATACATATCCATACTCTTTCATTATATTTAGAACCTCATTGTACTCTCCAATCCTACCAACAGTAGACAGAGACTTGAGAACCGCAAAAACCATTGAATCTGTCAACGTGTTGCCTGTCTCTGTAAACATCTTCAATGCCATGGAAAATAGGCTAAGGTCTAAGTGCTTACTAACTGCTACTTTCTTTAACAGAAAAGTAAGACAATCAACTGAAGGCTTATTTGCTCCTGCCATAGCAAACACATACAAATTTACAGCTTCCTCAATCATTCTCCGTTCACAAAATCGTCCAAATACCTTGAAAAACGTCTCCACCTCCATTTCGTAACCATGGCTTCTCATTTCATCGACTACTTTCCAAAATCTATCTATACAATCTTCCCTTCCTAACACCCTTGCCATGGCATTATAAGTTTGTTCATCATGCTTAAACATCCCACTCTCATCAATCCACCGGAAAAATATATATGCTTTGGCCGGATCTGTGCAAAGATTCTCCAATATCATCTTAACCATATCACTTGAAAAAGAAACATTCATATCAAGCAATTGCTTCTCGACATCTTCTCCCCACACATTTATCTTGACAAGTTTGCAAATGATTGAACCAATCTTCTCTGGAGACTTGTCTATGGATCCTGATGCAAACACATCTCTCAACTTCTCAGCATCACTCTCCAATCCATCCTTCTCAAACTTGTCTAATACCTTATCCCGTACATTATTAGATATCACATATCCCTTTTTCTTCATAGCAAAGTTCAAATCCCAAAACTCCTTAACAAGGCCATTGACACCCAGTATCCCCAGCATCAAGTTATACGACTTGGAGCTAAGTTTCTCACCATAATCCCCGGAAACCCAATCGAAGAACCTGATAGCTACATCAGGGCTCGACTCGAGCTTCCCCAATACCTCCAACACCAAATCATGACTAATAACAATACCCTTCGACTCTAGTTCTTTCCTAATTTCATCCACATCCACAGATTTAGAGAAAATGTCAAACACAACAATGCAAACAGACTCCTGCCCAACCTCCGGCTCGGACGAGAACGTTCGAGGCGTGTGGTATCTAGTAATTACGATGCTCGTGAAATGAGAATCGGAAATGGGTGGCGACGCCTTGCCGTGAATAGGATGCTTATGAAGCAATGAAGATAGAGAGCGAATTGAATGCAGATTCGGATCGGAAAGTACCTGAAAATGGGAGTAGTTAGACGAAATGAGGAGCTGAGATCGAAAATGAGCTCGCAAACGAAGCAGACGCCATGAATATCTCATATTGCGGCTTCGGGCACAGAATCAGGAGCAGGGCGATGCCAAAGAGAGATCAGAGATTGAGAGGGAGTGACTAGGGTTTAACCGAAAATGAGTTTTAAGGTAGCCACAAAAAATAAAATAAAATAAAAATAAAACAAAACAACACCACATAACACAAAATTTGAATTTATTGACAAGAAAAAAAAGAAGTTAATTATAGGTTTAAAGTCCGACATTAGTTTGATTATTTGGTATTAATTTAGTCGTCACGAATTCAATCAAGAAAATTTATAATTCACAACTAGTGATGTACGGTTCATATATAAGATTTGTGGTCTCTGTCTCGATAAAAAAAGTGACTGAAAATTCAAATTTTCCGAACTCTATTATTATAAACTCGAAAAGAAAAATTATACAAATTAAATTTTGATTTTTGTTCTTTAAATTTTCTTTCTATCATTCAATTAAAAAATTAGCTCACTGGTAAAAAAAACAATGTTAAGTTTGGAATGTGAATCCTAAACTTTAATTATCATTCTCTCTCAAAAAAAAAAAAAAAAATCCCTTAAATCATCATCCATCTCGAGGTTTTTCAAAATTCTCGGTTTTTAATTGACATTCAAGCATAGTAAGTGTTTGTTTTTGGTTGAAAAGAGAGGAGATGAAACGAATGGAGAGATTAATCATAGTTGAATACTTGTTTGGAGATTATGGTTAACAGTAGTTAGATAGTTAATTACTTGTTTGGAGATTGGTATTAGTACAGGTTGATTGACAAGTTTGATGTGAAATTTGGTAAAGTAGTTTGATGAGTAACTAAGAGTAATTCTTTACTACCAAATAGTTTTTAAGAAGTAATAGTTTACTACTCATTTTCTACTAAAAACAGGCCTAGCGTGAGACTTGAAGCAAAAACTTTTTGTTATTGTTATCTGTTGTATTCAATGTCACTTAAGCTCAGGGTTTATGGTCGGCAAGTGACATTATTTTGTTTTTGTTTTTGTTTTTTGTTTTTTTCATTGATGGTACTACTACCTTGTGTTGAATTGAATTAACATCAAACAATGAAAATATTGCGTTACCAGCTTTTTCGGTGTAGACATTTTTTTGCTTACTTGAGAGAAAACCCGAATTGGATAAGATGTATAGAAAGTTATTTAAATCCTTTATTGATTGTGCCAAATTGATACAATAACTTTATAAATGTTTAACTTCATGAATTTTGAATTTGATGTTTAGTAAGTACATGAAATATTTAACATTAACAAAATATTTAATTTATTAGACACGGGATTTATATATTTCATTATTTTAAATGTGGCTAAAATTTTAATATATATATATATATATATATATATATATATATATATATAACAATAGGATAAGAACTTTTATTTTGTTATAATTCTTTTTTATTCAAAATTACAAACGTCACGTAAACGAAAGGTTGGTGGCATAGTAATTTCAATGTTTTTTGTAAATTTAGTTTAACACCATCGTCACATGGAATGATAAATTAGTCACTAAATAGTACTCAACTTCTCAATATTCACCTCAATCTTTACATAAGAACACACCTTAACATTTTTCCTTGAGTAATATCACAAAATTTTCCATTTTTGATTGTTCAAAAAAAACAAAAACGTTCTCAATTTATGATTTATTGAAACTTTATTCGTAGCAACTTTTCATTCACCTATTTTAATTATAATTTTTTTAAATTAATTTTTATAAAATAGATTTTCATTTGTTTTTCAAAAAAATATAATTTTATCTATTTTTTCATTTAATTGATCGAAAACTATCAACTAACTATTCGAGTCTATCAACAATTTGATTGAGTCTATTAAATAAATTACTAATTAAAGACATCGGTTGAAATAGTGATAGAAAGATATTAACATAAATTAAATTACTGATCGAAGATTATCGACTGAACTAATTGAAAACTATCTATGAAAATTTATTGAAACAAGGGTATTTTGGTCATTTTACCTAGACCAATTTTTTTTACTAAGAAATGTTTTCAAAATTTTTCTATACAGTTTTTTTTTTTTGATTGTGTGTATATACATTTATATCATTTAAACTACAATTCTTGTAAACAACAACACAATCATTATAAGTTTGGACCATTAATAATTGAAAATTGAATGTCTTTTTAATTATAACTATTAATTATGAAACACAATTTTTTTTTTTAGTTCAATCTAACCATTTTATACTGGATAATTATTTTTTAAAGATAATTACAAGCCAATAATCAATTATTTTCTATTTTTTTTAACTGCAGTCATTCATTTGTTACCTAAAATCAAGTAGGTTATTGAATCAATCAAAATTAAAATTCTAAAATAGAATTAACTGAATTGGCATAAATTTCTCATAAATGTGGTTCCTAGTCATTAGGTAAGATTAACAAATTACACGTGTCAATCATCCATCAATCCAAAATTCCTATATAATAACACAAATATTCAAAACTTTCATCAAAACTCGAAAAGCTCTATCATTCTTCCTCATCAATCCAATATAGTTTAAATTTCAAAAGAGGGAAAAAAAATGGCAGATAACTCCCAAAAGATGAGTTACCATGCTGGTGAGGCCAAGGGCCAAGCAGAGGAGCAGGCTAGCACTTTGGTGGAAAAGGCTAGCAATGCTGCTCAATCCGCTAAAGAGACGGTGCAAGAGGCAGGTCAACAAATGATGGCTAAGGCTCAAGGAGCAACTGAAGCAGTTAAGGATGCCACTGGCATGAACAAATAAATCGTTTCATTTCATTTTAATATATGTGCGTATAATGCACAAATTTTTTTTCTTTTATGCATCTTTCAATTCTTGATGTTTTTTTAATTCTCTTTTTTGTTCGTAGGTTTATTTATTTCCTTTTGACATGAGAGACATTGCGTATGTTCTTGATTCTCTCTTTTGATGTTTTAAGAAATGTTATTAGGGAGAACCAGAGAATAATACGATGTAACAGTTCTCTCTTATTAATTATATTGATAATTTTTTTAATTTTTGTTGATCTATGGTTTGAAGTCACGTGGAAACTTAGAAATTTTGAACAATTATCAATATTTTATATGTGGGTTAATATATTAATTTAAGTCATAAAGGATTGAACTTGTAATTTAGCTTTATTCTAAATTTTAGTTTTGAATATGAGCTCAACTAATTTATCATTATATTAGTCTATGTGACAAAATAAATTTTTTTATCAACATTTGTTTTTTGATACACTAGGGTTCCAAAGATAATTTTCTAAATGTTTATGAAAGCTTAAGAACTTTATACCGGCATTTTTGCTCCGGCGAGGACGATGCGGTGGTTGGAAGATGCCGGGTTTTGGAGCATGCTTGATTATGCTCTCGAATATGCCAATGACGAGGAGTCGTGTGATCGAAATCTCGAACCATCGAGGCAACCAAATCGTTTAACATAGTAACTAATGATTGTTTAAAATAAGTAATCAACTTTTTTTAAAAAAATTAAAATAGAATAAATATGAGTGTCGACTTGTTTGAATTACTCTTAAAGCGCTTATCGAGCCGGTAGGAAACGATTTGAAGAATCAAAGTTTAAAGAAACCTTTAAAAAATGAAGTGAAAGTTTTGGATAAATTGAGATTTAAGCATTTATGTATAAATTGTCATATTTATTTTATTTTATTTTCTGTCATTATTTTTTTAAAAAAAATATATTTTTTTTAGAGTAGAATTTCATGTTAATTTATAAATTGCGGCATTTTGTTTTTTTATATATAAAAATTTCTAGAAATATAAATTGAGCTAGTTCTTTCTTTTTCCATTCCAGAAAATTAGAGTTAATTCATTGACATTTCCTTTGTTTTTACGTCATCTAAATGTAGAAAGTTAGTAATATAAGAACTAAAAAAAAAAAGTAAATAGGTTTTCTTAAACCAAGTAAATAATTTTGTTATAAAAGAAATATTTTTATTTCTTTTTTGAACTCAATTTCTCATTTGTGAAAATCTGCCAAAGTTGCGCCGACGCCAACGTTCGATTAGCCACAATCCAATCGTGTACGAAACCCTTCAAGCATATTTGAAGGTTGCAGGAGATCGATTGTTGTGGATCACCAAAGCCGCCAACGATATGAAAATACCACTCGAGATTAAGCTTGTGAGGGGAGCTTATCTACTTCAAATTTGGATAGAAAACTTATGAGGTAATAAAACATAAATTATATATTATTGACTAAAATTATATTTTATTCCAATTTTTTTTTATATATATATATTTGGATAATTAATATATATATATATATATATATATTAATTATATGATAATACATCTTTAATCATGTGTTTTTTATTAGTTCTAAATTTAGATTGGTTTGATGGGTGGGCTGTATGTGTATATTTTGTTTAATATTTTATGTATATGAAAAAAATTTATAATAAAATTTGTGTTTGTCCCTTGTAATTATTATGTTTTTTAAATATTTAAATTTTGTTAGTAATTTTAAAATTTATAACTTACGGATATATTCAATTATGTAATTTTCATAATTAATATTATCTACCCATGGGATTGTTCCTTGATTGGATTATTATTGAAGTCTAGCCTTCTATTAGTTATACAATTGATATCATTCAATAAGTAGTTCAATTGATTTAGTATTCAATCAGTTTGTTCATAGCATTTAATCGATTCGTTGATAGTCTTCAATTACTATATTATAATGTATAATAGTATATAATCAATGTTAGAGTACATCAGTTCTAGCGATGGAAAACTCTTCTCTCCATAAACACAAAAACACAAACATAGATTTAAAAAAAAAAAAAAGAGTTTTAAGACTTTTTTTACCTAAAAAAACCGAAAAATCTCATCTTAGCAATTGAATCCGCAAAATTGTGGTAGTAGGAACATAGATGTCTATAATAGTTATTTTAATAAATTGAACTTTATTTGAAACTAAGTTTAATAATTATTTGATCAATTTAAAATTAAAATTTTAAATAAAATACGTTGGTTGATATAATTAAATTTAGGTAAAACCTATTTCATTTATATTTTTTGAGTTGATCGATAATTTAACATAATTCAATAAAAAGAAGCCTGAATGTGAAGTGACATAACAAATTATTTTAAATAAAAACTTTGTAGATTGAAAAAAAAAAACTTTTGATTTTTAAAATATAATCAAATCATTTAAAATATAATTTTTGTATGAATTTTGTTTTATTTTGAAATGTCTCTATAATAAAAAAGTGAAAATATCCCAAAATAACGATTCCTTCTTCTTACTAAACAGTGGAGTGAGGATCGGCTTAGAAATTTCTTAGAGGGCAGCTTCCAGTTTCTTTACTTCTCCGATTTCAACCTCCGCCGACGAGTTTTTCGGTGTCAACTGATCGCCAGAGGTAAATAAACCTACCCTAGACTTCCGTTTTTATCTTCGTTCTCATTTATTCAAAACCCTAATCTTTTCTTCTCGTGCATCAATGAACGTTTTCTAGTTTTTTCGATGCTGTTTGATGCTATGTTCGATTTTGTTTTTCATTGGGGACACTTCAGAACTCATAGTGCGTCGATTTGGTTGGCTTGTGAATGTGTTTTCTTTAACGAATTCAATTTTGGGTTTGTTGTATTGCTGATTTAGGTTACAAAATGGTTGTGGATTGTGTTGTAGTTGACATCAAAGTGAAATGTTATGTATAGAATGTAGAGGGTGGGAACCAAAAGGAAAGGGGATTTTTCGTGTGTAACAGAAAAAAAAAAATTATCAAAGAAATTGCATCGATAGCTAAATTTTGAAAAAAAAGATTTCATATAAAAGGCGAGTCCTTGTAAAAGTTACCAAATAGTCATTCTTAAAATCAAGTGAACTGATTGCCTTCCATCAGTTTAGTTGATTGAACAATTAGATTATATAATTAAAAGCAATGAGTTCAGCGGATTGAAATCAAGTAAGAGGAAGATGAAAAGTTCTGGAATATTCAAAAAGCACAGAACTTTGCTATCAATGAAATGTTTTAGAAAGAAAACAATAATTAAATTTTTCGAGGTAAAAGTTGTTATCTATAGCAATTTCTCTAAAGAAAATGCTCTCTTCATGTTCTGGTTAGCTTATTTCTGCAAAGGCCATAATTTTCTTCGTATTATGCATTTGCACTCTATTTTTTTATATCTGTGAGTGTTCGGACCAATTTATGCACATCGACTATTCTCACGGCACATACTGCTTGACTCTACAATATTTGGATGTTAAGAATGTTGGGATGCAAACAAAGTATCCCACATTGGTTAAAAGAGGGGAGGATCATGGGTATATAAGTGATGACAAACATCTACATTGACATGAGGCATTTTGGGTGAAATCAAAGACAAAGCCATGCAGGTTATGCCCAAAGTGGACAATATCATATCAATGTGGAGATTCGAGTAGGGTTGTCATCCTTATCAAAGAAAAATTGTAGAAAGTTAATTTTCTTGGCATTTCTGCAAAGGCCATAATTTTCTTGGTATTATGCATTAACACTTTGTTTTTACATCTGTGGGTGTTCGGAGTTCGGACTAGCTTACGCACATCGACTATCCTTGCGACGCATATTGCTTGACCCTACAATATTTGGATTTCAAGAAAAATTGTAGAAAGATAATTCTTAGGTAGGTTGTTGCCATAAAGTGAACCCATCGTCTCTTAGTTACTTTGTTACTTAAGGCTTTCTCAACCACTATGCATTAGCACTTTAAATGGAGATTGTTTTTAATGTTTTCATATTTAAGGCTTTTCTTGCATATTTGGGCTTTTAGCTTCTTGGCTAGCCCCAGTTCTTTGATTTTGGTTGGTTGTTAGCCAGTTAATGTAATGGAGTATGTGCTGCATTCTATGTATACGCAGGTCACTTCTTGTTCTAGCTATTAAAAATGGGAAGTAAAGGTCGTTTTCCGCCTCCACATGCAAGGCATCCTCTTCCAGATTCTGGTGTACTGCATCCTGAAGCATTTGGTCACGGGATTCGTCCTCCATTAGGTACATTTCCTCCCTTCGACATGTTGCCAGAAGTAATGGAACAGAAGCTGGCTGGCCAACATGTTGAGATACAGAAACTTGCAACCGAGAATCAGAGGCTTGCTGCCTCCCATGGAGCCTTGAGGCAAGCGCTTGCTGCTGCGCAACACGAGTTGCATATTCTTCATGCTCAAATAGGAGCTGTGAAATCTGAAAGAGAACAACAAGCAAGGAATCTTTCTGATAAGATTGCAAAGATGGAAGGTGAGGTAAAAGCTGTCGAGCCAATTAAGTTAGAGTTGCAGCAAGCAAAAACAGAGGCGCAGAACTTGATTGTAGCAAGGCAAGAGCTTATTTCTAGAGCACAGCATATGAGCCAAGACCTTCAGAGAGCCCATGCAGATGTACAGCAGGTTCCAGTTTTAGTGTCAGAACTTGAGAGCTTGAGGCAGGAATATCAGCATTGCAGGTGATTAATCTGTAAGATTTTATGTTTTAGGGGGAGTTTTTGGATTTCACATCACTACTTAAGTTAGTTTCATGTAGGATGCCTTTATGGGTTCAATCAAATTCAGTCTTCAACTTCTATGATTCAGTTTCTTTGCATTTTTAATTACACATCTGGCTTGAGGTTATAGATGCTGCCTTAGCTTTGCTTGTTTTCTTAGCTATTTATACAAGCTTACATTTTGTATTTATAAATATTAAGGTTATGTTGAGTATTTTTTGAGGCTTACTGGAGTTCATTACTATGAAACAAACAAATTCGTTTTCAAGACACACTAAAGTGCAATAGCCTTTTGGAACTTGAGCGCGAGGTGCAAAAATATGTTTTTTTTGTAAGGTGCACTATATATAATATACATTAATGTATATGTAGAACCGTTGATGTATCTGTGTGTAAAATAAAAAATGAACATATATATTAATAAATAGTTTGTGATAAAAACAATGGTTTATGAAATTTTGAAGGTAAACAAGGTTCTAACTTTTCTATACTTTCAAAAAGTTTGAGGTAGAAAAAGATGAATGGTGGAGAAGTAAGCAGAGAAAGCATAGTCTGGAGGGGGAATATGAAACAAAATCCTAAATGCATTTAGGGTTGGGGAATTTCATTTTTCTTAAAAAATATTTAGAAGCCCTAAGGTTCTGGGCATTGCACATTAGGGATTCAATAGAAGGTGTGCGGGTGTGCGCTCAATCCATGTCTTCTTAGGAGCGCCACCTTGATCCTTATGGGCCTTGTGGTTTTCTTTTTCTCTTTATAATTTTTATTGGGTTCAATTCATTCCCTTGGAAAATATCATGACCTCGTTATGATGACCTTGCAGGGCAACCTATGACCATGAGAAAAAATTATACAATGATCATCTTGAGTCACTTCAAGTGATGGAAAAGAATTATGTCACTATGGCCAGGGAGATGGAGAAGCTTAGAGCTGAGTTGACAAACACTCCTAGTTTAGAAAGAAGACATGGTATTCTTTCTGACCTTTATTTCAGACATTCTGTCAGATTATCTTTCACTTTTCTTGAATTTCCCTTTATCTACCACTGATATTTGACGACTGCATATAGGCGGGCCTTATGGTACTACCCAAAACAATGAGATAGAGGCTTCTGGGCATTCAGCTGGACAAAACACTTACGAGGACGGCTATGGTATTGGCCAGGTTTGTCACATTCATATATTCCACTTTTTGATTTTCATGAATTGATAGTTTGTTTCTGAACTTATAGTTCTTTCCTTTTTATATATGTTTTTTACTATATCATGTAAAAGGAGAAACACTTTTCGGTGGGCTGTGAGGTCTCTTTCCTGCCTATGTTTTAACTGGGCTTTCCTTTGAGTCAAGACCCGAGTTCTTTGTTTTGGGATCCGATTCTTGAGAAAGTTCTGAAATGTTGATCTTCTCGGAAGTAGCCTTATTTTCTAGGAGGAGGTTACTTGTTTTAGACCAGTGTTTTTATTTTAGAATTTCTTTTATGAGAAACTGTGTTTTCATGGAGAGAAAATATAAGAACTAAATGAGGGATAGAGTTTTCAAAATGAGTACCCAGCGAAATGAGCCACTAAGCTAACTATATAGAATTGGGCTCCAATCCAATCTATACTTAGAAAGATTCCTATTGACTGACTCTCTCTCTAGCTCATTTTTCGTAGTTTGAAGGTTGAAGATTAGAACTTGTTGTTCTCCTAAATTTTACTTTGTCTTATTTCCCTATGTCATGTATGGCCTCACAGTCTTTCTTTTTTGTCTTTAATTGTGACCATTATTGTTTTTTGTGTTTTGGTTTGTCTTTTAGCCTTGCTTTGGTTTTTGCTCTTTATTGTTTTTTGTTGTTATCTTTCCCTCTTTTAGATGTTTGTTCCGTTCTTCCTCTTTCTGGAATTGCAAATGAAGGTTTTGCTTCTTTTCATTTACTTAATAAAAAAGTCGAACATAATCTCTTTATTTAGGATTCCATCCTTGCTTTGTTTAAAATTATGAGTCTTTTTTTGTGGGGTAGAGTTTTTGAGCCATGGGACCAACTCTTTTTATATATAGCTTGTTGGCTTTATAAATTTTCTTAATCCACGGGTCACAAGTGCAAGAAGTTGTTGGTGAGAGAGAGTAAATATGAGTCATTAGGGGGTGATTTTCCTTTCTCAACTAGTTTTAATTTTTTAAATATTGGTTTGGGCCAACTTATGTGCACCTCCACCACTCTCACTTGTTTGACCATATTACATTTGGTTGACAAAAAATATGTAGGATTAAATCTTTGGTCGTCACCTACCATGATTTGGAACTTATGAGAATGGTTAAGTGAGAGTTTGTTTCCATAATGTCTGAAATTGGTGGGGATGTGGTATGGGATTTCGGTACACACTGCCAAATTTTTTGCAATAATGACCAAGGGCAACTTGTGGAACCAAATTTGGAAGCGCGTTCTTTAGTTTCTAAACTTCACAAAATTTTTGGATTGGCAACGCTCTGTGGTTTTTATTCCCTCTATCTGTTTTGTTTCTTGCACAGATGGGGGGTCCCATGGCATTTGTTTTCTCTCTGTCTGAGCACAAGTTTTCTTTTAACTTTCACCATAGTGTAGAGATTGTATTGGATAGAGTAGGCCTGGATATGATCGCAAAAGGTGTATATAGACTCTTAATTTCCTTGGTCCAGCAACAATTGGGGGTGGGAGATTCGAATCGGACACATTAGACACACACTTATACCGGTTGAGCTATTGCCCTTACTAGTGGTGTATGTAGAGTCGTAGACTCTTAATTTCTTTGGTTTGTTCTCTTGTAAATCCCTTTTCTCTTGCTTGCTTCATTCCCCTTCCATTTCGCAAAGGGCCGGGTTTTTCTACTTGCTAGTTGGGGCATGCGAGGATGAATGCCTTCAACTATATGCCGTTCTATAGTTTTGGGTCCCCATGCTTTGTTTGAATGTGTCATGTGATGTGGACCACAAGATTTGGATCACATTTTATGGAGATATCACTTTATGGTGAAAATTTGGGCTAGATTGGCATCAAAGAGGACTGTTCATCCACTACTAAATTATTTTACAATCTTTCTCTAGTTTTAATTCTTAACCATTGACCATCTTTTTGGTAATTTTTGCTCTGTTTCATTTGTGCGTGTGTGTGCGCTTTTTTTCTTTCATTGATCTCAAATCTCAATGTAAGCTTGTATTTTAATTCATCTGTTTAGCATAGTTGTTTGACATTTCAATAGTTATTGGATCCCATGAAGGATGATGGGAGGCATTTCCTGCAAATTTCTGCCAAGTGAGCAGTATATATATATATAAATCCCTAATATTTAAAGGAAATGGAGACTAGAAGCTGGGATGGCATAAAGACAATAATTTTGTAAAACAAAATTGTGGGAATCAAAACTTGGAAATTAAGGGAATTGGTGGAATTTCGACAATGACTTTTTTTTATATGGATAATCTATATTTCGCCCCACCACATACCTTGGTGCATCCATGCCTGTTCCAAAGCTTGGATCCGAGAAATAGCAAGAAATTGTACAATTAAACTTACTCTTGGATTTCAAACTTTATAACTTTCAACACTATTATCAAACCATAATTATAGTAGCACCTTACACCAAACTTGAACTTCCATATTCGACTTTGCATGACTTTTATGTTCATCCTCTCTGTTTGTTATCTAGTATGGACATGACTGGTGGTTTAAACTCCTAAATCAGTATATGATTGAGTCTTATTTTTCCTATTGATTTCTACTCATTGAAAATGTGCCATAGGGACGTGGCCAGCTGCCTGCTACTGCAGGCGGTGCATCCAGTGCCGGTGCAACTGCATACACAGGACCTCAAACAGGCTCAAGTGCAACACAACTCAACTACGACACAGCAAGAGGTTCTGTACGAGGACCCGGTTACGAAGGATCAAGAGGATCCATTTACGATTCACAAAGACCGGGGTATGATGGACAGAGAGGAACAGGTTATAATGTGCCTGGGTTACCCAATTACGATGCTCAATCTAGAAGCGTTGCAGGACATGCCACGCTTGGAAACACTGCTTCTTATAGCTCTTCAACACCGACTGGTCGTGGTGGTGGTTACGAACCACCAGGTCGAGGTGGAGCAAACCCTGGTCGGAGATGAGCCAAAGGTACCATTTGAAATAATCCAATGTTACTGAGTTTGGTATTACCCCAAATGTTCAAAACCACTTTTATGTCAATATTGATGAAATGTTCATTTTCAAATGCAGTTACTACGAACTTATGAATGAATCAGTGGAAAACTTTACATCAAAATCATTTCTGGTTCAGTGTTTAACCAATTTCAGCTGTCTGATCAAGGAAACTTCTTGTGATTGAAGAGAATCCAATGTTCTCAATCTTTAAAGCTATTTTTCAATATTTCTGCAGATGGTTAGAAATTATAATGCAACACCTACTGATGAAGCTAAAGTCAATATAGGCGTTCATCAGTTGAAATGGCACATCAAATTGCTTTGTATTATTAGAGAGAAATTAAAATGATAGGCGAAAGGTAACCATTTTCTGCCTTTTCTTTAATTAATGCCTTTTGTTAGTGGGATGTGATATTTCGTGTTGGATTAGCCTTTGCAAAGTTTATTAAAACATAATTCTTTTTGGATCTATTATAAACCAAAACTATCATCTGAACAGATAGCTTGCTAACCTCTTTCCTTTTATTTTATTATTTTTTCTTGATATTCTTTGAGTTTCCAAATTAGTTTACGTGTATTTTGACTATTTTAATCAGTTTGATTTATAACGTTTGATTGTTGAAGTAATTTATTGGTAATAATTTTTTAAGATGAATTGAATTCGTAACTTTTTCCTTCGTTAAGCCAAACTTGATCATTAAGCCAAAGTCGCATGACGGTTCAAGAAAACTCACTTTTTTATCATTGATATAGTTTATTAAACAACAAAAACGTGGATAAAAAAAAAAAAAAAAAAAAAAAAAAAATATATATATATATATATATATAAACTTTTTTTAGTTCAACCAGAGATGTCCACAGGGTGAGGTCAATGATAACTTTACCGTCTTCATCCATTTTAATCTTCATGCTTGAAAAATTTACCGTCAACTTTTGCAAAGAATGGAGCGATATTCTTCGCTGTGAATTATTTCACTTTATCTTTTTCTTTTTCTTATTTATAATTTCTTATATAAACTTTTCAATCTAAATTTACCTCACTAAATTAGATACCTTTTTGATAGTTAATTATGTAAGAAATATATCTAAAATAAAAATTTTATGTATATAAATATATTAAATAAAAAATAAATAAACTGGACAGAGAATTAGGGATGAGAGTACATTTCTCGTCCTCATTCATGTTTAGCTTGCGGGAAATCTTTTATCCCGACTCATTTTTCATTCACACCTCCATGGGGCAGGTCTTTGCGAAGTCCTAATCGCGTGAAAAAAATTCACATCTTTAAGTTCAACAATAATTGAACAAGGGAGATTTATTGTATTCATCATTGATATAATTAAGATTTTAAGAAGTTGGTCAAAATCTATTGCATACAAGCTAGGAATTTCATTGTTTCAATCTTATTGGATAACTTGTTGAAAAAGAAAGAAAGAATAGACATGAATATTATGAACATTCAACATACAAGCATACAAAGTTGAAAAATTTAGGTAAGAATAGCAATTGATTAGAGTGGTTATATACATTTATATAGTGCCAAAAATAAATAGACCTCTTTTCATCAATTATTGCACATGCAATTTGCAAACTAATTTTGCACCAAAACCTATTATTATATGCCACCAACAATCCCTAATACAATTGATGTAGAACAACAAATCAATATTATTGTGATCAAGTTTTATGAACTATTTGAGATTATTATTTTAATTAGTATTATTAATTAATTCATAATTACAAGATAATTACAAAATGTATTTTATTTATAATTTAAATGACATCTCAACAACTAGCACAATAGCTCATCTTTACCTATCAAGATTTGAATTGGATATTCTACTTTAATAATAATGCATTTAAGGCTGCTGATTAAGACATAATTATATTATAATAGAAGAAGCTTAATTTGATAGATCTTATTGAAGTTTGAACCACAAAGTTAAATTAAACAACACCCATGTTTTTTTTTTTTTTTTTTTTTTAAATGAATTGATCAAAAATATTATATATAACAAACTAGCTGTCATGACAATTCCTTTTTTTTTTTTTTTTTTTTTTTTCAAATAAAGCATTATTTTGAATTATTATTATTATTATTATTATTATTATATTTTATAACAAGTCAAATCAAGCTCAAGGAAAATCCAAATGGAGTTGGCTTTTAATTGAGTTATCAATCACTTAAAACCAAAACACATTACTTCTCTTTGGAAGCTCTCATTTTTTGCAATTGTCTTTTTTTCCTTTTAATTATTATTTTTTGTTATCTTTTATAATTTAATTTCACCTTTTTTACCTCAATCAATTTACCTCCCTATGGTTTAAAAGACTTAGATAGCTTAATTAAAAATTGAAAGATAATTTCATCCAACAAGAACAAAATTACATTTGGTTTTGAATAATATTGTTTCTATCATTGCTATTTATTTTTTTCTTTTAAGCTAAAGTTGTCATTTTATAACAATTAAGCAATTCATAAGATATCTGAGTATGCATACTAACTTTCCTTAAATAGTTCGTGTAATATGAGATACGTCTTTATAGACAATATTAGAACACACTTAGACATTTAAAATTTACATATTACACTTCCAATATCTCTATTTAATATGATCATCATAAATTGGTCTAGCGATTTAGATATAACTTTAATAATAATAATAACAACAACAATAATTAAAAAGTTATGAGATGTGACGTTCAGTTTATTGATGGCTATCTCTTTAAGAAATTAATACTTTACCATTTTTTGAGAATTAAACGTAATAGTTATGATTAGCCAATTATCTAGTTAGAACAGTCGAAATAGTTTTTATGTGACTGATAATTTCACACACACATACACAAATATAACAACTCGATGATGTTTGAATTGAGATTTTAAGAGCATTTATGAATTAATATTTAAAATGAGAACTTGTTTTGAGTAATAATTAGAAGTAGTGATTGCTATCAAAAGCTTGTTTTTTTTATAGTTTTTTAAAGTATTTAGAATGAGAATTTATTTTTAGTATTTAAAAGTAACGACCCAGTCAAAAATTTCAATTGGATGTAGTTTTTTTTTTTTTTTCTTTTTGAATATTTAGTAAATACTACCTCTAAATACTGAATCCAAACATTCCTCTAAATTGATTCCCACTTAATATATTATTAAAAAAGACATCTCTATTCCATAGTAATTTTATTAATAACTTCCTCTCCTCTTCCTTTACTCCTCTCTTTACAAACTCTCTCTCTCTCTCTCTCTCTCTCTCTCTCTCTCTCTCTTTTGTAAGTAAGTTAACAATCATACCTCAAAAAACCAAAATCCAATAGAGAAGAACACACTCTCTCTCTCCAAACACTCTATATTAGAACAAAATTCTCTCTCTCTCTCTCAAAATTAAAGCTCAACTCCCTCATATCTCTCTCTCTTTCTATCTACATTGTTTTCCTCCAAATGAAAGTCCATAGCAATGAGCTTATTCCCTTAGGGAAAAGCTACACCTTCCACAAAATCATAGCTCTAATCTCCATTCTAGTGATTCTCACAATCATTCCTCTCATCTACAACAACAATCCAAACTTAAACTACTACTCTTTGTTCCTCCTCAAAGCCTCATCCAAACCCACTTACTCAAAGTATTACTCATTCCAAAGGGGAATCAAACCATTGTTTTCAAGTAAAAAAGAAGAAAATAGTATTGAAGATTTAGAAGAATTAGAAGAAGGTGGTGAGTGTGACATTTTCAATGGTGAATGGATACCAAATCCAAATGCACCATACTACACAAGCTCATCATGTTGGGCAATTCATGAGCACCAGAACTGCATGAAGTATGGAAGGCCAGATGGAGGGTTCATGCAATGGAGATGGAAGCCTGAGGGTTGTGATCTTCCCATCTTCAATCCTTCTCAGTTTCTTCACCTCTTGAGAGATAAGTCTTTGGCTTTTGTTGGTGATTCTGTTGGAAGAAACCATATGCAATCTTTGATTTGCCTTCTTTCTAGGGTAAGTACCCCAGCTCCTTAATTAATTTCTCTCTTTTCATATCACCTTTATTATTATTATTATTATTGGTTAAAATATCATTTTGGTCCCTGTATTTTCACCTTTGTTTCATTCTGGTCCCTACACTTTCAAGTTATAAGTTCCATTTTCATCCCCTGAACTTTTCTAATTTCTTTCATTTTAATCCATAAACTTTCAAAAGTTAAATTTTAGTTTCCAGAGTTTCTAAATAAGTTTTATCTAGTCCTTATTATGATTTTTTTTTTTTTTTTTGTTAATTTTTCTTAAAAAAATATATTATATTTTCAAATATATTAAAATTATTAACATGGATGAATCAATTTTAATTATATTTATGTTTATCATAAGAACCTATTTTAAACTTTTATTAAAGTCTAGAGACTAAAATTGAACTTTTGAAAGTTGAGGGATCAAAATGAAACAAATTTGAAAGTTTATGGATTAAAATTGAACTTTTGAAAGTTTAGGGACCAAAGTGGAACAAATGTGAAAGTCTAGGGACCAAAATGATATTTTAAGCTTTTTTATTTTAATGTTCAGTCAGCTTTCATGCATCTTAACTATTTTTACTAAATATTCGATTGTGTTTTGTTGATATAATTAAATCTACCTCAACTTATCAGTTTAAACTTTTGGTTTGATTGGTAATTTAATATAATTTAACATCGCATCAGAACAAGATGTCCTGACTTGAAGTTGATGTATAATTAAATTTAGAAAACTTCGAAACTTAATTAAAAATATAGTAACTTAAAAAAAAAACAGCAAATATAGTAATTATATTATAATACAGTATTCATGACTATATATGCAAATATTGTAATATTTGACTACATTTATAATTATTTCGCGAGAATAATACATCCACCACAATTTCTCTTAAATTTACTCAAACTTATCAATTTAAACTTTTAAGTATATTAATAGAATTTAACGTAATCATACCGATTGTGTATCGAATTTTTAACTTTAGTAATAGTGTATATATACATATGTATATATGTATAGAGTGTCTTAACCTATACTAATGTTGGGTAGTTATTATTATTATTTTTTTTTTTTTGAAAAAAATTAATCAAAGATTGGCTTTTTTTAGGGTGTTTGAGTTCTTACTTGAGGTGAGTTTTTGGAATATATTCATTGAGTGGTATTGAAAAAGATAGAATTTTTAACTTTAAAAACAGTATAGATTTTGTCCATCATTTTTTAATGGGAGAGTAGTTTTTAAATTTCTTATTTATTATTTATTATTAAGCTTTTTTTTTTTCTTTTATGAAAGTTATTATCTTTTTATTCATTAATTAAATTACCTTTGTCTGTCTTAATTAATCATTAAACTAATTAGGATGGATATGGGTCTATTCATTTTAGTTGTTATTATATTTTTGTTTTTTTTAAATTTAATAAAAAACAAAATTTAAAAAATGATATATATATATATATATATATATTATTTATTTTTATATATTTACTTTTTCTTGAGATGGGGTTTTGGAATATATTCCCTTTTCTGAAGTTAGCTTTAATAATGTGGGTGTTTGAGCCCAAAAGGTCAATGATTGATGTCATTGAATAATATACTTGAAAATAAATTAAATGTGTATTATTGATTCATGGTTAATTTGATAATAATATTTAAATTCTTTTTTCTTTCAAAATATTTTATAATTATGAAAACTGTAAATTATAAATTTAATCTTGTTTAATGAAAGTTAATGGTGAGAGTGTGCAATAAATAATTAATTGAACAAAAAAATATAATTCATACATCACATTTACGTACTTAATTCTCCTACGATTTATCAAAAATATGGACTATTTTTAAGGTTTTATAAAATCATAGAGACTAAATTCTATATTTCTTCAAATCATAGAGACTAAATTTTATATTTCTCCATATCATATGAACTAAAGTATAGATTTTGAAATCATAAGGACTAAACTCTAACTTTTATGAAATAATAAAGACAAAATTTATAATTTACCCGCGTGAAAATTAGCTAGAATATCATTCATTTTTAAAAAATGAATATAAAATAGTGATAAAATTAAAGCATACCCACCTAAATTATTTTAAATAGAAAAAAAAAAGAGTAAATTGATCAAATCAACTCTTAATTTCAGTGATAGTGATGTTATTTTTTTAACTTTGTGAAAGCCTCTTTATGACTACAAAAATTGAAAAGTAGCAAAACTTATTAAAAAAAAAAAAAAAATCACATTTTAAGTTGAGATTAAAAAATATTTGTAAAGTTAATTATTTTGTTTTGGAATCTAATACCATTCCCAAGGCCACTTCTTTCCTCAAGCAAATTAAAAAAAAAAAAAAAAAAAAATTGATGTCAGTTAAAAAACATATATA